>PHNY01109198.1:334-11505 GCA_003724115.2 Anethum foeniculum | reverse complement strand
TAAAAATTATATAAATTGGTTGCCACCGGTGAATCTCCCCTATATTTTTTTTTCTCAGAATAAATTAGTTATTTTGAGAAAAAGTAACATATATATTTTTTTTGGAAATAAGACTCGGTCTTAAGTTTCTACGATAAATACTTATATTTAAGAAACAAATATGTAAATATAATTTTTTTTAAATAAGTTACTTATTACTCATATTAAGAAATGTCAAACATGGTGTAATTATAAGTTAAAAACATTCATAATATAAATAAAAAAGTCAATATATGTGCTTAGCTAAACATAAAAAAACTCAAAGCTCAAACAGTCAGATCCTCTGTATAAAACAAAAAAAAACACACAACTTGAAATAAACCAAAATCTCTTAACAGTACATTAAAAATATACTGCTCAGGATTCACATAGTCTTATTCATCTCTTGCATCATCACCGTCACATAGGATTGTCATCATTCAGAAAACCATATATCCCAAACAGCTCCCTAAATAACAAGGTCAAAAAATTAAATTAATTTATATTTCAATGAAGTATATCATTATTCATGTTCCATATAATCTTTATTCAGTAGAAACAAATTTTATAGTGAGAAAATAAGAAGAATAATTTCCAATACTTACCACTATGCTTGGGCCAAAGTATAACTGAGACTTATGGTTGCATCTAGTTATCAAAATGCTGTCACAAAAGCATGATATATAATTGACGGGTGAGATATTTTCAAATATGAATATTACTAAAGTTAAAAATTTAACACTTGTGTATATATATTAAGATTTAACACGTATATATATATATAGAGTAAAGTTCTATATATATATATAGAACTTAACCCTATATATATATATATATATACACACACAAACACATACCTCTCTTTCAATCGTTAAGGTATTTCCATGCTTACTTACAATAGTTGAACTACCAGCAATGTTTAGATCTTGTTGCATGTATCCAACCTAGGACATGATTCAAAAATTAGTTAAAGATAGGTAGTAGTAACAAAAAATTCACAAGTAGTGCAACATCATAATATATATTTTAGACATGCCTGCTCATTCACTGGTGAGGTATTTGCATATTGATGTGCACCAAATGAAGTGCCATCATTTAGATTAGGTTGCACATTTTCAACCTATACAATCAAAGAAATACATAAATTATAGTTTTGTCAAACAAATAAAACATAAATATAAAAAAGACAGAGTATATATACTGATATTCAATCTAGAATATATATATATCATACTTTATTTTACCTGAATTCCATTGAAATTGTTTAGGTTGAAGATGATAGTGTTTCCTTGTCCTCCCGTAAGTGTTTGTTCAGAAATGAAGTTATTATAAATTGATGGACGATCAGCACGAGTAGGTCGAATAAGATTTGTTGATGGAAATAAATTGGTAGTGTTAGCTGTGACCAGTCCTCCATTAATAAAATTGTAATTTTGATGTGGCACCACAGTATTTTGATTAAAATAATAGGTACGATTAGCCTTATAGTTTACATTCTGAATAGGCTTATCATAAGTAGTATTGGTTGTAATAATATTTCCCATGTTTGAATTACCACCATTTTGATAAGTAGAAGTGCCAAGCCAAGTCCTCAAACCATGTGCTTCCACATTTATAGAAGAGGTATAATTATTCGGCATGGACACTCCATTCACTATGTATCTCGAAGAAGACTCTGCACAAGTGAAATACATATGTGAGTAATATTTAATAATCAAGAATTATAATAAATTGTATAGATATGGGTACTATTTGTACTATGCAATAATCTCACCAGCTTTCTTGAAGGGAGGTAATAGTAAGGATGCTCTACTTGGGGCGGCTTCCTTACCAGTTCTTTGTTCTTCTCTAAGTTGATTAATCAGAAATATGTTAGGATTTCCTCCCACCAGACTTGAGTAATAATTACGATTCATGTAATATTTTGATGACTCAAGTCTAATCTTGCCATCCAAAATGCCGTTCACGAACTTTCGATATTTCTGCATGACATGTTAGTCCCATAATAATTGATAATAATGAAGAGAAATATATATATATATATATATAATTGTATAAAATATGGTACATTAATAATCATAATTATGTGTAAGAGCTAAACTTTATTTTATGGGGAACTACCATGAGGTCATAGAAGTAAGTCTTATATAATCACCAAAGGAATGCTTTCATTAAACTTATAAGATGATCTTAATTTCTAAATAAGCATATACAATAATAAATGACATATTTCCCAAACCTGCAAGTGACTTCCCACTTGCTCTCTGGTGATTGCAGGTGCATTCATTGCTTCCAATATAGTCATTGGAATAGCCTCTGTATCCAAATAGTATTTTAACAATCATATATAGAGTTAATATTTAAGGTAATAGATATGTGATATATAGCTTACTATGATAACCGCAGATCAAAAGAGCTTCCACGAATAGAGTATGAAGCCTTGGTGTCCAAACAACCTTGATATTCCCTTATGTGTCAAATTAAAAAAAAAAATCATAATATCATTACTATGAACATTAGTGCTATAAATATCAATCAAAGTTTTCTTACTTGTTGGTTTTTCATGAGAATTTCCTGTCATAGAAGATGAGCCAATGTTTGATGATGGTACATTTGCTAGAGATCTTCTATTAATATCATTATTGGCCTTTAGGTTAATCTTTCTCCATTCACAAAACTGCCACATGTCTTTAACATCATCAGCCATTATAGGCTTTACCAAGAAATCCTTTGCTCCATTTTTGAGTCCTTCGTTAATTACATCATTTTTGACAGTCTTTGACATCACTGTTGGACATAAGTTTAATCTTTGTTAATAACCCATAACCAAAATTGATTATCTAATTATTCCCCCTTGTTAAAAAAAAGACCATAACCAGTATTATACAAAAGTTATTAAAAAAATATCTAATAAGTCAAATTCAATATTACTTTCATTTCTATGATAGACAAAATTGATGTTATCACACCCACAAATATAATTAACATGTACGTGACATCACTGTATGAAGAATAATTGAAAATTATATACCGAGAACTTACATATTACAGGGATTTGGTACTCTTCTGTGATGTGTCTCACAAGTTCAAAATCATTTACTTGAGACATGTGAACTTCCAAAAGAACAAGATCGAATGATTTGTGCCTTAAGTGGCACACAGCATCGGAGGCATGACATGCCGTTGTCACTGAAATTAAAATTTGAAAAATTATTAGCATATAAACAAAAGAAACAATTAACTATTTATTGACATACAATTGATAGAGAAAAATTAAAGAACCATTCCAGAAGTCAACTAATCAAATTTAAATTTTGGTTAAAAGACAATTCAGTAGGACTAATTGAAGAAATATTGACAGTATTAATTTGTAATTTAATTTAAAGCTTATTGAAATAAAATAAAAATAACATATTTCTCTAAAGTATATTTCCAATACTTATGAATACAAGAAAGGAATATATGTATTTGTAAATTAATGACAAAATAATTTCCGTATTAGCTAATTCAAATATATTTGTATTGGTTACCTTTCGAAAATGAGGAAAATTTGTAAAACAGTGATGTTAGCAAACTTTCTTCAACGACATTTTAAAAATTTTAATTAAGATTTAACACACTAGTTATGATCTAAGTGTTGAAAATACTAAAAATTTACCCCAATCAAATATAAGCTATATTATGTATAATTCACACACATAAATCATCAATGAAAAAAGAAAGCCAACCTGCCATATAAAACTAGCATTCTACATACAAATAGCACTCAATTAAAACACATATATTTCTCTACTATAAAATTACATAGTTTGATAAGTATACCTTCATAAATATCCCATCTGCTAAGCGAGGTTTTAGCATCTTCTAAACAAATTGCATCCTGATCCACTAACAAAACCCCATACATCTTCTGATACATATGAAGTTAAAAATTAAAATACTTGAATATTTTAAGCACTAAACTTTTTTTTTATTACTCCTCCAAGTTTGGTACTACCAACGCAACTACCTCAATTTATAAGTGAATAGACCTTTGAAAGAATTTCAAAGTCGCAGTCTTACAGATAAGGGTAGGAAGAGTATTGTCTATTGAAATAAATGTCACCAGTATTTTTAGTACTTTTCATTTTTATTTAATTTGAATTAATGAAAAAAATCTATAAGATATTTGCATGCATCTCATAGATGTGAATGTTTTTGTCCTTTACACTCTATTGTTGTTTACATTTGCAGCCCACGGTTTTTAATATATAGCAGTTTTCTTATCTCTAGCATGTCAAAACAAAGTGAAATAAATTGTTAGACAAATGATATTTATTGGCACAACAATTAAAAAATTTGGTAAATAAGAATAGTAAATTTTATTATTTATGGTCAAGTGGGATCTCAAGAAGTTTTCACATAGGAGTAGTATATTTTTATTATATTGTTCGTAATTAATGGAAAGGAGATGAATTGTCTTCTGAAATGTATATCCTTTTAAACTATTAAAATTCTAATATTTTTAGAGTTTTGTGAAATGAGATTGTACATGATATTCTTGTAATTTAAAATTAATGCTCCCATTTCAAAATACATATCCACTTAAAAAAATTACTCATATTAAGAAAAGTGAATATTCATAAAAAAAATTATATTTTTATGAATATTAATTGCATTAAATGAAAATGGTTTATGGAATAGAGTTGATCTTCTAAATATAAATTCCATGTGAATTAGAGTTCAATATGAAAATATAAACTACAGGGTAGCGATGAAAATTATTTAAAAAGTTACATTGAAAGTTGAAGTGGGCAACCAATTTGAAACAATTTTTTTCAAAAAGTGGACAATTATTTTGAAATTGACAGAGTTACAGTTTAAATAAAAAAGCAAAAATGGTTACTATTCGTACCATGGTGACAATACTTTGATGTTTTTGAAAAAAATATTATTTTATACGAATTACGTTGTATTGATTATTAATTAATTTATTTTCTCTTTATTTATTGCGTTATAAATGCTAGAATAATAAATGTCCTTGAAATTTGGATATGAATTGAATATCTCTAAGTATGTGACTTAGAAATGAGATTATGTTATTTATTTCAAAAAGATAGTCGAGTATTGTTATTAAGGGACATTAATAATGCATAAAGATTAGCACGTTAGTACGTTTTCTACTATGTATGTTTGTCGAGTGATCACACTTTTGGGTTTCGAGGCATCAAAGACAGCGGAAATCATAAATTAAAATCGTAAAAATCAGAATTAAATAAATCCAAACACAGGATCCATGAGAAAAATAGATATATAATTCATAGATCAGATATTTATTTACCTTTTGAAGTTTTACCAATTCATTGGTGGAAGAATAACGGATATCCAATGCTTGTTCAATCAACACGCATCCCGCACTCGTGATTTACTCTCTATTGGTATCTACACGAATATTTGAACTCAAGCATCAGATGTGTACCAGCACAAAATCATTTATTGTCGCTCTCTCCCTCTTCTATATTGGTGGCTAGTGTTTTTAATAAAAGTCGAAACCTTGAAAATTAACCGCATGAGATATTATATAGAGAGTTGACAAGTGAATTATAACTCTTAACTAATTAAGAGTTATTATTAATTTGAAATTCCTATTTGTATTATAACTAAGTCTCACTTAATTATTTAATAAATAAATTTCATAATTATTATTAGTAAATTCGAATATCATTTTTTATCAAATTAAATAAGTCATACTTAATTAATATTATAAACAATTCGAATTACTTTAATTTAATTTATATCTGAATTTAAATTAAATAATCCTTTGAGCATTCTTTGTGTGTGACCCTATAGGTTATTATTATGTTGAAACATTTTAAATCTAATTTAAAATCGTAAACAATAAGCGGCATCTAGTAATACATCATTTTTACCCGAGTAATAATAATTAAATCGGTAATCGATTAATCCTTTCGTGAATAATGTACAATGTAATATAATCCCTTTAACCAAATATTATACATTAAACTAGAGGCATGTAATGTGTCATTCTCATAGTCTAGCTCACACAATAGGCCAATATATCACTCATAAAAAAGGAGGGTTAAATCATTTTTAGATAATTTATATTTCTCAGACAATTTATAATATACCCGAAATACACTTTTATAATTACTTGGTCAAAGGTAACTTTTAATGTAATCAAAGTACATTAATTCTCGTATAGAAATATAATTATTTCAAGTCTAAGGACCATTACATTATTATCACTGCTAGAATTACTTATGACACAACAGACATGTAGAATCTCAAATTGGGTCTATCCAACGCCGTGTATATTTACATGTGCTTGTGCTTCCGACTTTAGTATCACTATACATATGATCAATGAGATGTGATCATCAGTCAACAAACACATTAGTCTTAATGTATTATTATTGTCCTTTAATAATAATACTCGACTAGGGACCTTTAGGAATATTGAAACTATTCTCATAATCTCATTCTAAGTCACATACTTAGAGATATATAATTCATATCATATACCAAGGACATTTATTAATCTAACATTTATATCGTAATAAATTATGAGTTAATAAATTATAAATGGAATAATCGATTGAACATAAACTTAATAAAGCAAATGTCCTATAAACATAATAGTGTTGTCTCTATGACAAAAACACTAACAATCTCCCACTTGAACTAGAGCCAATAACCCATGTACCTAATACCCATGGAACTAGTATGACCATCATGTTTCTGCGCCAAAACCTTAGTCATTGGGTCTACAACATTATCATTTGTATGCACTTTACATATATATCTCCTTGATCATTAATCTTACTAATAAGGTGATATCGCCTAAGCACATGCCCAAATAGTCTCCTTCGCTGTTTCAAAAGCATCAATATACTCGACTTTCATTGTAGAATCACTTACATGTAGACAAAACACAAAACTAACATAGACACAGAATCAAACTTGTATGTTCAAAAATTAGGTTCAGAAACTAGCATCAGTGTAACACTTTACAACCAGTTCCCCATCTTGTCCATACAAGAGTGAATCTTTAGTCCTCTTTAAGTACTTGAGAATATTCTTGATAGTTGTCCAGTGACCCTCACCTGGATTAGACTAACATCTGGTCATCATGCTCAAAGCATATGAAAATCAGGACGAGTACATATCATTGCATACATTATAGATCCAACTACCGAAGCATATGGAACTTTGCTCATACGGCCCTTATCATTTAATGATTTAGGGCTGTTATTCTTTGAGATCACTATCTCATGAGATATCGGGACGTATCCCTTCTTTGCCTCCTGCATGCCAAAATGATGCAATACTTTATCAATGTATGTACTCTGACTTAGGCCGATTAATCTTCTTGATCAATCTCTATAAATCCTGATCTCAAGTATATAGGTAGCATCGCCTAAGTCCTTCATCAAGAAACTATTTCCAACCAAGTCTTAGTAGCCTGTAGAGAAGGCATGTTATTCCTTATTAGTAATATGTCATGTACATATAATATTAGGAATGCCACATGGATCCCACTAACCTTCTTTTAAATACATGGTTCATCTTCATTTTGAATAAAGCCAAACTCTCTTACACTTTCTCCAAGACGAATATTCCAACTCCTAAGGCTTGCTTCAGTCCGTAAATAAATCGAAGCAACTTACTGACCATCTTAGAAAATTTTTGATCGACGAAACCCCCAGGTTGTATCACATATACATCCTCTTCTAGGCTCCCATTTGAGAAAACGGTTTTGACATCCATTCGCTATATCTCATAGTCATAGTAACCAAATATTGCTAGCAAAATCCTAATGGACTTGACCATAGCAACTGGTGAGAAAGTTTCATCATGCTATATACCATGAATTTGGTTGAAACCTTCTTGTCACTAGTCACGCTTTATTGGTTTGTACTTTACTATCCATGTCAGTTTTCTTCAAAAAAACCAACTTGCACCCTTTAGGTTTTATCCCTTCGGGTGGATTAACTAAAGTCTCTTGGAGTCTGGACTATTCATAGCATCTTGGTAGGTGAGAGGTTCATCATTATCCATAAGCATCACATCACCCTATTGAGTAAAGAGAAATCCATAATATCTCTCGGGGTCATGGTGAATTCTACTAGATCTACGAACAACCTATGTTTCCTGAACATGATTACTTTCAACATTTTGATGTACATCTTGATTATCTTACAACTCTAGTTTAATGTTATCATGGGGTCCTTGATCTTCATCAAGATCTATTATCCTCCCACTAATTTTCTAAGAAAGTAGTTCTCCCTCAAGAAATATAGTGGTCCAAACAATTCACATCCCCAACCTTTCAAAAATGAACCCCTTCTGTTGGAACTCGGTTAGTGTATATGTATCCATTTCTAAAGCATAGCCCCAGAATCTAATTGGAATATCGACTAGACTCATCATCGATCACACCATATCCAACAGAGTGCGATTTCTCCTCTTAGAAACTCAATTTCATTTAGGCGTTGTAGGAGAGTAATCTGTGATCTGATACCACACTCCTTCAAGAAACCTTTAGAGGCTTATGTATTCTCCTCCACTATCCGATCATAGAACTTTTACACTTTCCCTTGTTTGCTTTTGTACTTTAGCCTTATATTCTTTAAACATTTCAACAGAATTGGATTTGTGCTTCAAAAGATACACATATCCGTATCTACTGAAATCAGCAGTAAATATTATGAAGTAGTAAAAGCCTCCTATTGCCATCGTACGTATACGAACACATACAACACTATGTATCAGTTCTAACCGCATGGTGGTCCTTCCACCTCTTGCCAATGAGACAAGGTTTGCATCTTTTGTGTGATTCAAAATTAAACTTATCCAATCATTCATCCATATGTAACTCAGAAATGCGTTTCTCATTAATATGGCTTAGACCGCATTGCCAATGGTAATGTTTGATTTGTGTCAATTTTAGAACATGTAAATTGTTAAGTAATTATGCAACATTACAGGCTTATCACTGGAATAGTATAAACAACTATTGTTTATTTTATTTAAAATGGAAAACCTTTCATGTCCTGGCACGAAAGTGATATAATTTCTCTGCTAAACGCAGACACATAAAAATAATTTATCAAGTTTTTAAAAAGTTAGGTACTGAGTTCCTCCAACTAGAGGAATAACTTTTACTATAATTCTAACCCAATACCTGAAGCTTGACCCTTGTTGGTCTTCTTCTTTAGATCTTCCAAATAAGCTCGACAGTTTAACTTCCAATCGTCCGGTTATTTCCACAGAAGCGACAACCGCCTTCTTTACCAACACCTCTTTGGGATTGGACTTTGGGTTGACATAGAATAAGATCACATCTTCACCTTGCTTATCCAATTTCCTTTCCCATTTACATTTCGTACACCATCAATATGGATGTAGTTCATGCCTTTACCATGTTGTATTTAGCATTTCTCAAAATGTTTAACAACTCAATGGGTGTTTAGTCTGTCACATTCTTTTGTTCATAATAAATTAAAAATAGAAGTTGTTCAAAGATTGCTTGACCAAATCAATCTAAGTCTCTAGACCAATCTCGGAACCCAAAATTGTCAAGGTACTCAATAAACCTATAATCTTTAGAACATGGGGTCCAACCAAATCTCATTCTCATAATTATGTAAACGTATAGTGCCTTATTATTGTCAAATCTTTATTGATGAGCCTATCTCTCAAACACTCTTTTGAAGGTACTCAATCACATCATAAGCATCCATATGTTCATGTTGCTTCTTAAGCTCAGCACTCATAGTTGCAAGCATGAGACATGAACCATCAGTTGCGTCATCAATTTACTTCTGATAAGCATTTTGTTTAGCACATGTTTCATTCTCAGCTAGAGAAAAAAGGGAGGGGTTTGAGTGAGATCATTGTTCCTGAGGACGATCCTCAAGTTCCTATGTCAGTCGAGGAAATTATTTCATATCATCTTGTCCTCCTCAAGGACTATTGCATTGCTAGTACAGAACAAGCTTTATGTGTCGGTTAAATAAGTTATATGTGTCGCCTAAATGCTTATGCGCAGAGGGGCGATGCATATAACACGATAGCCTTTTGTGTCGGCTAGAAAGACCACACAAAAATATTATATATGTCGGTCAAAAACCTACACATAAAATACTATTGCCAACAAATAAAGTTGTCACAACCGACTCAAAAAATACTATTGACCGACACTTAATGTATTAGTTATTGTGTCTCCTTTTTCACAACTGACATGTACGATGTGCATTGTTGTATTGGCCATATCAACAACTGACATATAATTTATTAGTACACAAAAAAAATGTGCATTCTTGTTTTGCTTCTTCCCTGTAACCAATGTTTTCCATCAACAAAGTACCAAAAACATATTTGTCTACCAGCATAGACTTAATAACCAAATACGGAATCAAACTATAGTAATATGCTTTAACGAAAGTATAATAAATATTCCAAATCTTGAACAATTTAACAAGTATAAATTATTTCTCATGAAACACATGTTTGAAGAATATACACAAAAATATCTAAAAAGTAAGTACACAATCAATGTTGATACTTCTATAAACCAGTCGTGCCTGTTGAAACTCCAGATGTTACATATTTAACTTGATATATTTAGCGTCAGATATATTCTGCCGATACTTACTCCTGGCTTTTGTACATGCACCAAAAAAACATTAGTATAGGGTTTATATCACTTGGTTTTGGAGTTACAAGCATTTGGCGATAAGGCTTCTTCCTTGACAAAAGAGTCTGTGTTCTCCACGAATTTCTCAATTATAATGGAAAAACTACTTCTAGTATCTGTAGTTAAGAGTATTGTGAGTGGTCAAGTTATATCTATAAAGATGATTCTAGCACTTTATATAATCAAATTTCATCTTTATACTATTGTAGAGACTTTATACCTGATATTGCACTGAACACTTACTATAAAAGGTAAATTGATGACAAGTACTGGCCCTTATATGAAATGAGAATAGTCATGGAACAAAGAAATTTTGATTTAGGAAACATTGATAAATAAGCAACTGTAACACCCCCAAATCCAGGGTCAGGAATCTGGGTTGTCACTTGCAATCTTTACCAATCCTTTTCAAAACATTTTCTTTTACATTACTCATCAACACAATTACTCATAT
>PHNY01109114.1:352-29580 GCA_003724115.2 Anethum foeniculum | reverse complement strand
GGGACCATTCAAGCACCTTGAGAGGGTGCTACCTATTGGAGTTAAAGGTTGCCTACTTTGACATGGATGAGAGACAAACTAAAATATTAATTTTTTAGATGAGTTGGCAATGTTTGGCACCACCTTAGGGTGCCTCTATTGGAGATGCTCTTAGGAATGTTACATGCTGGCAAGCAAGATTTTTTGTAAGACAACCTAGTCTCTCAACTTTTTAATGGGTTAAATTTCAAAGTAGTCACTAAAGTGAAAGGCATATATCGAAAAACCCACTCTAGTTATAGGGGACTCGGTCCCATCACTCTAGTTACCGGTAATGACAGCCCCGTTAATTGCTTCATTGACTTAACGGGAAAATGATTGACTTTAATAGAACGCTAGAAAGGTGGACTACACCTGGAAGGTTCCATAGAAGTTACAGGTAGTGTCTAGTGGACAGTTTTAAAACTTTTAAACTTTATTTATTTAAAAATTAAAATCTTATATTTTAATTTTGTTAAAATATATATTATTTGTTAAAATTTATAAAAATTCTTATAAATTAAATTTTTTTTAATTATTACAAAAATTATATGTTTCTTTTTAAATTTTCAAAATAATATTTATTTATTTAAAACATGACCATATAATTTTTTTATTTTAAATCTCAATCATTACCTTTTAATTTATAAAATTTTAAAAAAATTGCAAGACAAAATCTAACTTTTGAGATCATGTAACCAGATCAATGAATTTTTTTTTAAAAAAATAAGCAAATATGATCTAAAAATGAAAATTAAGAAGTAATGGAAATGCAAAGATTAGAAAGAGAAGTAAAGATCATACAAGAAGCAAAGATTACATATGCAACCAGCGAAGAACAAAAGCACATGATCGCATTCATCAAATTCACTTCCCAGACTTTCATTTCTTTTTAAGTATTCCTTAAGTCTGGCAGTACTTTAATCTTTAATCAAATAAGTTTCTTTGTTTTAAACTCAATATTTTTGTTTCTTTAAAAAATTCATGTAGCATTGTCGACGGAAACAACGAGGTCATTCATGAGCTCTTGGCTAGCAATTTGATATATCTGATATCTTTTAAAAGATAAAGGAGTTGGAAATCATTTGGATAATTAAAAGTCTATAGATACAAGCAGTCAGTATTGAGTTATGTCCCATATGAAGGATGATATAAAAAAAATGCATATATTGATGGCTCACATTGAGAAGCTAGCATTCATATACGAGTTGCTCACTGCGACTTCTAGTTCTAGAATAATAATTGGAAAGAATCTGACGATATGCCAGGCCCATAATTGTCGTCACTTGTTTATGGGTGTTGCATCCTACGTCACTGACAGGAGTATCATAATCAGGGATAATATGAAGTCCCTTCATTAACATATTTGGCCAAAGATCAAGAAATGAAGTTTTATCATCTTCTTCTCCGCGTTCAAAACTTAAACTTGATTTGTGTTTTTTATTTTGGGTTTATACTTTTCAAAATTGAGGGAGTTATTAAATATATATATGTATGTATTAATGTATGTATTTATGGGTTAGTGCAATATATATATATATATATATATATATATATATATATTGGGTTAGCTTATGTGGACTCCACATGACATTCCAGGTGTTACAAGTCTATCCAGTTGTAAATGATTTAAATAACAAAACAATTTCCGTTAAGTCAACCAACCATGACTAACAGTCAACTAGCTTGATTAACGGTGATGTCATTACATTCAGAATATTGCCAAAGGCAGTCTATGCAAAAATGTAATTAGAATCTCAATAGAGAATATTGCCAAAGGCAGTCTAAAAAGTTACATTCAGGACATTTATATGTAAATAAGAGATCCTTTCCTGTGCACGTCCTAAAAGATGCACTCCAGTTTAATTTGTAATTTAGAAGATACAAAAGTGTTAGCTTCCTCCTAAAGCAAGCATAACTTATTTCAAGTATTTGGGGGCTATTACAATAATGCAGTTGAAGGATCAATACAGAATGCAGTTAATCTGTTCAAAACAACTCTCTATATAACATAAAGTATCTCAATCAACACACACAAGTATTTATGCTTTTATGCACTGGTCATTAAAACATAAAAAGAAAACATTCAGTATAAAATCAGTCTTCCTTCTTATTCAGTCTACTTGATAGAATTTTTTAAGTTTAATGTTTAAAAAAAATTAATTAGGGGGACATTTACAACGCGAATGGCGGCCAATGTAGGTGAAGTCATGGAAAACAAAGTAGAGACTGACAATGAAAGAGGTTTAGAAAACCAAAAAGGGACTTATGCTTGTGTGCTGTAAATTGTCTATTAATGTTTAGTTCCCCTAACAATCTAATGTGATCCTTAGAATTTCTGAAAGGGTTGTTATTGGTATATTGGTCATATAGAGAAGTGAAAATTAAACAGGACATTATGGACATATCAGTAAATGTATATTACAAATTATAACACTTTCGAGAACATAGATTTTATGAATAACATTACTTTTGACAAATAGACCTAGTATGAAATACTTGCCTTATATTGTTGACCACCACGTCTATTTTTCTGCCCCATTTGACCTTTTTCAATTGGTCATAACTTGACAACTTGCCAATTACTTATGATAATAAATAGAATTAGGTAGACAATCAAATTGGCAAAATGTACTATAACTTATGTGTGTAGTGCATTTCACCCAACAAACACGGGCCGACCAACTTCTTGACATTGCCAAATGACTGCAATTCAAACCAAAGAAGAGGATAAGTTAATATGGCTTGTTGGAAGAAACAATAATTTTGGATAACGCTGTGGATTAACACAATTATATCATATAAGGGAGCATGTATGCATAAAATAAAAAACCTATGACAGTTACTCCACCATCTATAGTACCAAATCCATGATATTCGCTTGTGTTGGCTTCAATGTCAGCAAAATAGACCTGATGGAGGACCCCCTGAACTGAAAGTAGAAGCACAGAATAAAGCTTAAGAAAGATCCAAGTGGAAATTCAATTAGGTAAGCAAGGGAAAAGTATAGACCTAGTTATTACCTCTTGCTTGTTCAGGTGCTGAAGTGTTGCTTATTGGGAGCTTCCACACCTGAAATACGTCTAGCAAAAAGACAATACATTTACATTTAGTGACAAAGGTGAATGCATTAAAAAAAACGACATTAACTAGACATATAAAGCAAATTCCATGTGAGTATCATTACGCTCTTCAACAATCTGTGTCTTTTTACAACATCCTTAATCGGTAAGGTATACTATTACTATGCATATAACCTGGTGAATTGAACATTGCGAGGAACACTAAGAAAGTCAAGAGGGTATAACGGTAATCATACCCTTCCGGCTTTACAATTTTAATAGAATAGATAAAATATAATTAAAAAGTATCATACTTTATTTCGTTTTAGAATTCAAATTTGAATTAACATTACTGACCTCCATCATACCTGCACTGAGCTGAAGAAATTGAAATATATGCTAAGAACAGGAAACGAACAGCTTAAATGGCAAACTGTTATAAATAGGCAAAAGTCAGGAGGGTATAGCGGTAATCATACAACACAAAATCTTTCCAAAATAGAAACATACAGCTGCGTATACACACAAGTGTGTATATATACACGTACATACCAAGCCCAAAGTCCATTTTCTTTTCTCTTGGGCTTTTAAAACATTTAGCCCACATAAAATTGGGTCAAACCCAACAAAGTCTACAGTACACGAACAGGTTAAATGACAAACTTAAATAAGCCAAAGTCAGGAGGGTATAACCGTAATCAAACAGCACACAATCTTCCAAAAATAGAAATATACATCTGCTTATACACACATGTGAATATATACACATACATAAAAAGCCCATTTCTTTTCTTTTGGGCTTTTAAAACATTTAACCCACAAAAAGTTGGGCCAAACCCAATAAAATGTAACGGTAACTTTTTACAAATGGTATTAAAATTCAAAAAAAAACAATAATTCAAAAGTTAAAAACAAACAGTACAAGTAAATAGAAAAAAGAATCGCCAAGAATTCAAGATTGTCAATGGTAGGAAATAAGAAGATGAGGGAAAAACGAAAAAGGCAAAGAAAAAAAGAAAAGACACTACCATGATCAAGGTAAGTTTTTCATTTACTTGCGTTTAGTTGTATATTTAATTTCTTCTTTTCTTCTTTAATTTTTGTCATATTTAATTATTTTTTAATTTTCATTTTTTTTGTCAAGATTAAGTTTTTTTTGACTAATATTCAACATTTTTTGATTGATATCATGATCTTTGTTTTATCTTGTTTAAAATATATTTGAAAAAAGATTCATGTCGGAAAGTATAATATTTATAATTGTTGATATTTTCTTACCCTTTTCTTGTTGAGTATTTTAATTTTACATTAAAAAGCTGGGTTTTTTATGTTTTTAGATTTTCTTGTCCTGATTGTGGTAGTCTACAATAATGATAATGCATTGATGTATTGATAATGCTTAACTTTATTTTTTTAATTAGAAAACAGAGGTGAGAGAAAGAAATTTTCTTTACTATGTCAAAAGTTTAGTATGTTTGATTGTTGATGTTCTCTTTATGGTTGGTGTTCTATAATTTTACATAAAAAATTGGGTTTATATTTTTTTCTGATTGTGGTACCACAATAATAGTGTAATGATGATGTATTTTTGTCTTAATACTGTAGAAATACTTAACTTGTTTTCTTTCTGTTTTTAAAAATAAGACACAAAATTTAGAGAGAGAGAAATTTTCTTTGCCATCTACCTATTCCTGATATTGAAGTGAATGCATATATGTTTGAGTTGACTTTTAAGTCAACGTTAGACATCCCCTCTCGTCCTCTTTTCGCATTTCACAGCCTAAATCCATTTTATTATGCGGGGCCCAATTTCAAGATTGTACAAAAATGCTATAAAAACTGATTTATTCGACCTCCACGTGCTAATAATCCCCTGGTATGGTCCTATAATTTTTTGTTTATTTATTATTTTGTCCTTTTAATTGCATGGGCTTATTTAAATATTATTTTGTCTATGTACAGTTGGATAACTTGGATGACGTTGTTAAATTTTGGCCTCCTCTAAAAGAGAGAAGCGTACCAGATTAGTATGGTGCTTGAGACTATATGGGTTATTGGCTTTATCAATTGCATAAGCACATGTCCCAAAAGGTATTCACAGAAGACTTCCTTCAAGTTGCACTATGTCTTAGTAAGAAATACATCCTAAAGCTTGAAAATTTTATGGAGCAATATGGATATAGCAATGGAGGAATGTTTGTTTGTAAAGATTTCTGGGACAATTTGGAAAGAGTTCTAAATTTCAGGGGTAGAGATATTTTTGGTTGGAAAGAGACAGAACAACCTTACATTTTGGATTTACTTAAGATAGAAATTCTTTTGAGCCTCCCGACTATGCAAGGATACAAGAATGCATAGAAGACCTGAGCTTTTTTATGTGTTCATTTCCAAAATGTTTTGAGTAAAGCAAAAGAAGCTGGTCAACTCAGGTCTTCCAAAGTCAATTTCAACTCAATGTGGCGGTTCTTAGCATAACATCAAGTCTGAAAATATAATAGTTTTAAGCCTCTTGAAGTCATCAAGTTTTTTACATAAAAAGCAAATTTCTTTCTTTCAATGTGTTTTTTCTTTCTGTAGTCGTTGAAACAAAAAATATACCTATGAACATGCTCTTTTCAGAATCCTTTTTATTTCCATATATGAATGTGTTTTTTTCATAATCCTGGTTATTGCTATATATTTTTTTATCTTTAAAGTAAATGAAACAAAAAATATATATGTGAACATGCTTTTTTCAGAATCCTTTTTATTACTGTATATGAATGTGCTTTTTTCATAATCCTGGTTATTGCTATTTTTTTATCTTTGGAGTCATATCCTGTGATATAGAATGACAAGATTAAAACCACAATAGGACCTATGTACTATCTCTCTCTCTCTCTCTCTAAAATTGTGAATAGAATGTCAGTTCCTTGCAGAGCTCAACTATTCTAAATGATAGAGTGTATATTTATATGTATTTTATATAATTTTAGTCCTCATATTTATTATCTTGCATTCGACAATTGATATTTGTTATTGGTGTCATTGAAACTTCACTAAATTAATTTTTCTCCTAAGACCACGCGGGTGATTAGTTATGCTTCTCACTGCCTGGAAGTTAATGTTTATGGAATATATAGTATGAAACAAAGAAACTTTGATATCTGTCATAATAATGTCAAGCGTATTGACAACTTTCTGATTGATAACTTGAACCTAACTTGTAAAATTAAGTAAGAATATAAGGACTGACTTATTAAGAATATTCGTCATGTGTTTCTTCACGTGTTTAATCAAAAAGTAAATTTGGATGTGATATTCAATGTGTTATGCAGGAAATATTATAGACATACCAAGTGAAATTACTTCTATTTTAATACTTGTGTTACTTGCAGTTGATAGTCCAAATTTTGAAAGATCATTCTTCAAAATTGTTACGAGATCTGTGCTGGAAGAAGGAATTATGGTATGAAAACATTCTTTGTGTTTTACACACAATAATTAATCTTACATTTAAAAAGAATAATGGTGTATAAATTATGCATGCATATTTGTACTGTGCTACCATTTTTTTTTAAATACTTGATTAAAATTTATGTTAACAGGTTATTCTAAAAGAGTTAAAACCATTATTGTGTTTAACATGAATTCCATGTAATTATAAAATTAAATAAATATATAGCAACTTAAAAATAAATAAAATTAAATAATGAATTCCATTATTGTGCGTAACATGAATTCCAGTAGTTTGCAATTGGCGTTTCAGTTCAATCAACTTAAAATTATAAAATAAATAAATAAAATAAGAGAATGAGAATGAGAGTATTAATCATAACCTTTTACGACATTCCAACCGAAACGTCAATTCAGACAATATCTATTAATTCCCAATTCAGACAATATTCAAAAATCCCCAATTTACACAACCGTTAAAAACCTCAATCTAGACTTTATCCGCCATATTTTATAATTACATACAAGAGTTTGTATGTATGTATATATACATGTATGTATGTATATATGTATATATGTATGATGGAGAGAATGTCCTTTTAAACATTGGGCCCATGGGATTTTGTGCTAACCCAATGGGCTATTTGCCACAGCCCAATAATTTATCTCCAACGGTAACTATACTAAATATAAAAATTCAAAAAAAAAACCAAACAAGTCTGAAAAAAAAATTAGTAAAAGAAAAATATTTCAAGATCAAAGTACTCAAGCTCCAATCAAGATCAAAGAACTCAAGCTCCATGAACCATGGTGGATCAAGGTAATACATACATTTATTATATTCTTAAATACATGTACTTTCAAATTTGTCTTTCTTTATATGTCTATACACTCACATTTCTTTAATTCTTGTTCATGATCATGGTGAAATTTTTTGTTGAAATTTTTGGTTTCACTTTAAAAACATATAAAAAAGATTTTGTTCGTGTCAATGTTCAAGTCATGTTATTCTTGTCCATATCAAATCTTTGCTTTTTTTAAGTATGTTACCATTTTTTTCTATTGTATTCATCTTTTGTGAAAGACATTCATATAAAAATTTGTAGTTATAATCTTTGCTATATACAACTTGTTTTAAACATAATTTTCAATATTTATATGTGATTATTGAATGCTTGGAACTTTATGCAAATACTAATTCTTTTTCATATTTCCTTTCCAGGTCCCTCGGTCGATTCCTACATGTTAGAATTGAAATTCAAGTCAACCTTCTAAGGCTTAAATGACAAAATCCCTTTATTTCTGATCTTTTCCCTTCACAGTCTAAATCCTTGCTATTATCCTGGGCACGGGAATAAAATCATAGAATTGTGTGACAACTCAAAATTTATTTCACCTCTAAATATTCCACATGTAAGATCCTATCTAGTATTAGTAAGAATTGCACTTCTTATTTATCTTACTATCTAAATATATATTACACAGTTGTAAAACTATAAAGAGTTCTTGAGATTTTGGCCACATCTGAAGAAAAGTAGCCATCAGGATTACATGGAATTCTGGCTATATCAACTACATAAGCATGGGGCTTATAAACTATTTCCAGGGGATTTTCTACAAGTGGCAGTTTATTTGGGCAAAGCATATATCTTGGAGTTGGAGAACTTCATGAAAAACTATGGATACAGCGAAGGTGGTACGTTTGTGTGCAAGGAATTTCAGGATGACTTGAACAGAGCTCTTACATTTAAGGCCCGCGTTGTCTTTCGATGGGCTGAGACAGATCAACCTTACCTTTTGAAGTTGTTTCAAATCGAAATATTACTAAACCCCGAATTAAATCCAATTGATTACATCTACATATGCAAAGCGTAGAGCACCCTTCTTTTTCATTTTGTCTATTCCACACTAGACTTAGAGGAGACAAGTGAACCCCATATTGTTTATTTGACTTACTTTATATGTGAAGATGTCTTTTTTATGAAATTCAGAATCCTTGTTATGCTAAATACTTTATGTTAAACTTCAGAGCTCCTATTTTATGATAATAAATAACAAGATTAACCAAAGATGGTACGACCTTTACATGTTTCATAATTACTTTAACTACAAAGAAGTGAAAATATTAACTATAGTGTTCCATATAAAGTCTGTGCGTGTTTGGAAGAGATAAACCAACATAGTAAACAACACAATTCACTCTATTGATATTATGAAATGGTTAAATATCAAATAACTCATTTAATTAGATCAAAGTTGTTCTAATAAATCAAATGCCTCACTAAAATCAAAAGAGTCACACTTAACTTATCAATGTCGCACTAAAGTCTCATTATGTTGACTTTAGCCAGTTGACACTTTTTATGACATGTCGATCTCCTGATGTGGCATGGATCGGGGTTTATGAACTAAAAAACCAGTTATTTCCTCATTTACATATACTGAACATTAAGCAATCATAATTCTGGTTGTTTTTGCGGAGATATGTCATGTACTTCTAGGCACTGGTTTTATCACTGCATTGACAATGCCTCATGGTCTGTTACCCTACCTAAAGGCTTGTCTTTTCTCTTAAGCCAAAAGGCACAAAGTTGAAGCATGCATTTTAAGCACAAAGTATAGGCTTGCTTGAGCCAAAGTTTGTTAAATTAATTATTCACAATATTGTCTTTAACATTCTCTGAATTTTACGTGCCAAAAAATCTCTAGTTTCAATAATAAAAAGCAAAGGAGCACAAGTACAGTATATATATTTGCATCTACTTTCACAATAAATAGAAGTAAATCAAGGGCGACCAAATGTAGTAAGTCTACCAGAGCGAGTGCTTCTATTTCTTTAGCCAGTTCTGTTCTGTCCATAGGTTCTCTCAATGTATTTAATTATTTGATATTCTTTGTGGCCTTGAATTTGCTAGCTTTAGATGGTGGATGTCTAAAAGTTGATATATACTTGACAACATACAAGTTGATACATTGTTAAACCATCAATCTGTTTGTTTGATGATATATGTGCCTCTCTTTTAAGTGTAGATTGAATATGGTAGTTTGACAAATTAATAATGCACAAGTACATGCTACATATATGAGAAATTGTTGGTTAATCTCTGAGTAGATTCTCAACCAATTAATCTATCTTAACCAATAAACATAAATGAAAAAACTGTATCATAAATAAAGCTAATTCCTTTCTTTTTCTAAGTTTATTTTCTCCTATACCTACTTCAAATAGGCTTAAAACCAATCTCTTTTTCAGTTATTCTACACCCGTGAAGTGTTGTTATTTATATGTGTGTATGTATGCGCTCTCGTGCGCAAATTAATGATGAACACAATCTCCTAGACATGTAGCATTATACACAATCCAACAAGAAGTATGGCATATGAACACTATACCTATGTACTGCCCTGCATGCAAAACATCTAAAACGAATTGGCATCATAATAGAATGTGTTGAATGTTGAATAGCTTCCAGCACCTTTCACTATAATAGATAATAAAAAACACCAACAATTTATAAAATATCCAAGAACTTTAACCTCATTTTAAATATAACAAAATTTAAATATTTTGTATGCTACCTTTTGACCTTGATACCAATATCCTAGAGAATGTGTAATAATGTCCAGACTCCTCAAACATTGTCAAATACGTGGGTGCACCTACCATGTCTAACATCATTGAAGCCACAAAGGTTCTAGCTTTTAATTACATAGTATAAAGTATCACAAGAATCATTCAACCAACTACTACTAATGAAAAAATGAAGACAAATTAATTGTACATTTGCTACTCCTAGTCGACTACATATCTACAGATATACACGAGTTATCATCGAGTGTATCTATTTTTATCACATGTTAACATTACCTAAATACAGTTTAGACTTCGGTTAAACTATACTAAAGAGGATTTTTTAACAGCACAATAAAGGATTGCAGAACAAGTAAGCATCACTTAAAAAATAATGAAGTTAAAGGCATGCACGTAGTTTCCAAAGTAAAAGATATTGATATGAGTGACATGCACCTCTAACACAGTAGTGCGTTTAACTCTAAATTTGACCAACTGTATACATGTGGTTGGTAACTCAGCCTCTGTCATAAGGTAAGAGCTGACCAAGGACCACAAGTCACTGCCCAAATAAAGCATGTTAAGGAACTCAGAAATGTAATATTCCCCGGAAAGCTAGGGGAATACACAAACTTCAACCATGATTGAATCATAGCATAAGCAATAACCTAAATCATAACGTCATTTAAAATTTTTAAGATTGGGTTTATACTTAAATCTATGTGAAATTGACAAATCAAGAAACAACTTTTAATAAAATACAAGAATCCAAACAAGCTCAGTAAGTTCATTATGCAACTGAAAAGGATCAAATAATCTAAATTGTGCACATGTATACACAATTAATACTTGCTAATGATTAGATAAAACACTTCTAAAGAAAAACAAGTAGAAAAACTTGAGTTAGTCGTCTCACCATTCGCCATTTTTGTTGGTGAAGTGAAATTAAAGTTGCCTCAAAACACTATTTTCAAAGATATGAGGTGCAAAACTTTAATCTGCATATAAGGGGAAAAGAAACAATAATTTGACTCCACCAACATCTGTAGATAATAACAGGGAGCATAAAAAACAGTTAAGGAATTTATGGCTAATCAACTACTAATCTTTCACTTTCTATAATCATGACTCTCACTTCTCTTAGAGTGTGCTTTTTACTCATGTACAATTTCCTTTCTTATGTGGTAAAAAACAAGCATTTTAAAAATATTAACCCTGAAAACAAAGAACATCACGATAAAACCCCTGAAATTACTACATTTGAGTACAAATTCGATAGCATGACAACACTAGATCCACAATATTAACAAGATACTTCAACACAGCCTCAACTTAAGGTCCAAAAACCAAAAATTTAAACATAAAATACATATAATAGTACATATGTGTGTAAATTGTCAAATGATTGACCAGGATTACAAATCCCCCCTATTTCACATAATGCAAAAAAAAAAAACTGATCATTGAAAACAACATTAAATGATAATAGAGAATGTAAATCAAAACCACACAATATAGTAATCAGATAAAAACACTCTTGTGCAAATGTTTCGAGGTAAAACCACTAAAAATGCACAAACCTTTATCAATCAACACTCTAATTTACGGAAGAAGCTAATTTTGATTTCATGATTTAAACATTATTTAGAATTGTTGAAATTAGAATCACTATTGTATACAACAGATTTGACTCAAATCAAAATATTACATTAATTTAATTTGAATTCCAAAAAGGTTAACATAAAATCGTAGATGTAAAACGTTATATCATTAAATCAATTCAAACGAATGATTATACCATGAGATGTAAAACGTTATGGAAACATCAAAAATATGTTTCAGCAGTGTTGTTTAAGATGCATATTATAAAAAAGCGCAAGACCTAAATTGGAAGCGTGAATCGCGAAGCGACATTAATCGCGCGCCTTTTTACCAAAAATAAAGTTATAGCAGATTTAATAAGAAACTAATACTTGACATAATCTTAACACTCAAACATAACAAAGAGCATAAATAACATGATAATAATGTCAATATTAAAGCCTTAATCTATAAGGTTCTCTGATTCAAACACTTCGATGTCATCTAACTCAATCTTGTAGATGGAGGTTGAGATGTAGAGACTGTTGACAGATTTGAGATGGAGGCTGAAACACTTCAGGATTTTTTTTCTCTTTTATCCTTCTTTTGAAGGTATTCTTGTCTTTTACTATTATAAGCGCTTTTTAGCACCTTTTGCGTTTTTTAGCACTTCACGAACGCCTTTTGGACGACTTCAGAATCGCCCTAAATCGTAAAATAATTTGAATCGCATACCTTGCATCTAAGCATGAAGTGTCATTAATGCAATTAATCGCGCCTTTAACAATACTATGTTTGAGAATGCCGGACTCATATGTATGATTTAGTTATCAACAACAAATCTATGCATACAAACATTAATATCTATATACACACAAAACAAAAAAGTGAAAAAATAGAATTAGTAAAAACACCATCGTTTCCGCTTGCCCAGATCACAACTAAGGTAGATATTTCAATCCCAACTCTTTCTCCAATTTTTATTTTTGAAATTGAACAAGAGAAAGAAATGAAAGAGGGCATATTTGGCAATTAATCTACTGTTGGAATTTACTTTTTACTTTTTTGAAAAGATTTATTTTTCACCCTTCAGCCCAAATGATTGAAATCAAATCGTAAAAAAATCATAATTTTGTTTTCCATTTTGTGAATATCCTTATGTTTCAAATTTTAAATCAATTAAAGTTTTCCAATTTTGTTAACATCTTTATAAATTATTACATTTTATTAACATTGATAAAAGTTCTAAATTCTTGATTTATTAATTATCTTAAATTGTTATAATTATCAATTTGGGAATATAAATTTTTGAATTTAAACCGATCAAATTGGTTATATGGAATTAAAATAATAAGTATTTTATCTAACATTTGGATTTAAGGATGAATATTATATATATATATATATATATATATATATATATACACACACATATACATACATATATATATTATAATATTTTAGATCTTAAAGGATCAATACATTTGAACTTCTTAAAGGATTGTTCTAAAGTCTAAATTACAAGATTTTGAAATACTTTTTAAGATTTTAAAAATATGTTAAGATTTTAATGAATATTTTAAAATTTAAATTAAATACTTTCATATCTAAAAAGATTATTTCAAATCATTAAATATATCTAGAATTTCGAAGTCCATTCGAATTTTTATTGAATACAACCGCTAAATTTATATAATGTAATTTCTCTAATTCGACATTATCACAAAGTTTCAATTAATCAAGGTTTATTATAATTAGCTATAATTACATGTAAGTGTTTATTGAAAAGTATATTACAATGTTTTGAAAATTGGATAAGAGAAAATAAATTACAACAAATACACATAACAAGCATATTAATTTTGTTTAATTATAATACAAAATATTACCAAATATAGTAAATTACAAAGTTATATATAATTATATTTTTTTTTACTAATCTATAATTATGTAGTTCTCTTTTAATTAAAAAAATCATAAAAACCCTGGTACAGGTACTGCTGGTACCGATCTGTATGAATTGTGAGTGCAAGGTCATCTTATTAACATATTTCAAACTATCGTGTTTCTACAAGNAAAAAATAATAATAATAATAATAATAATAATAATAATAATAATAATAATAATAATAATAATAATAATAATAATAATAATAATAATAATAATAATAATAATAATAAGATGTTAATATCCTAATCAAACACTTCAAAACACGTAAAAATAAACAAAAATATCAGTTTAACAAAAGATTGGAAGTATTTTTTTATAAGATGCAGAATAAATTTATTACTATTTTTGTGAATGCAGGGAATAATGTCATCTACAAGGCTTAATATGTCACCTCCATAGTATTTATCCTTGGCGAAAATTTATAGCTGACGAGTGGTTGGATAACTTTTTTTTTTAATATATGAGATAATATTTAACATTAATATTAGTTTTATTGTAAGTTGTTCAGAACTACTTTTGTCAAGACATGTTGTTTATATGTTGGCTGACAATTAGTGATTATCGATAATTATAATAAATTGAATTAACTCTTTTAGGTAGCTGGTTAAGTAAAGTGTTTTAACTAACACTTTTTGATAACCTGTCATAATAATATGTCTAAGAGTTTCTCTTCTTATTCATTTTCTCTGAATATTGTGAGAGTTTATCCTTTCTTTTCTTAAGTCATGAGTGATAGTATGGAGATGCACCAACGTATGGCAGGACTGAGTATTGAGGATGAGGAAAACGAAAGTTTTTTGTTTGAAGGTGATGCTGAAGAGGAGGTGAATAGGTATGAGTTGTGCTTGGTAGGGAGGTTATTGACAGAAAAAAATGTCAATACTCGAGCCATGAAAACAAAAATTGCAGATATATGGAAGCCAACAATGGGGATTAGCATAAAAGAGATGAATCAGGGTATGTTTTTGTTTCAGTTTTACAGAATGGAGGATTTACAATGGGTATTGAAAGGGGGTCCTTGGACTTTTGATAATGTGATGCTGGCTGTAGAACAAGTAACTCCAGGTGAGAACCCAGCAGATGTTAAGCCCTGGTTTTTAAATATTTGGATACAAATCCATAATCTCCCAATGGGGTTCATGATGGAAACTATTGGGAAACAACTTGGAAATTATTTTGGGGAATTTGTGGAGTATGATACGAAGAATAACGCTGCGTTATGGAGGGAGTATATGAGAATTCGTATTAAGCTGGATGTTCGAAAACCAATTAAACGCGGGAAGAAAATAATGAAAAAAGATGGTTCGAGCTTTGTAGTCACTTGCAAGTATGAAAAGCTTGGAGAATTCTGTTTCAATTGTGGAATGGTCACTCACACAGACAGATTCTGCAGGTGTCCGGTGTTAACTGGAAATGGTGAAGAGAAGGAGTGGGGGAACTGGTTGAAAGCTCCACCGCGGAGAGGGGCAGGCCAAGCGCATAGCAAATGACTGAGGGAAGAAGGTGATGACACGTGGGAGGCACGGATCGGTACGGGAAGTAACAGTCAGCAAAATTTTAGGAGGGAATTTTCAAATATTAATGAGATGATAAATCAAGTGAGTGTTTATAGGGATGAGATTGGGAAAGGAGCAAAATCTGTTACTCAGAATCAAGTTTGTTATCATCAGCAAATCTTAAGGGATTTAATACTAATGCGAATATTTTATACGGAGTGATTGATGAGGAAAGTGGTACTATCCAGATAGAGGAGCGTAAAAGGAGGAGAGGAGAATTAGGAGATTTGTACCAAGGTGACACTGTGATGGGCTATTCTGATAATGGGCCTAACGATCAAACCAACAATGATGGAGCTGGTATTTCTAATATGGATTTAGCAGCACCTACAGAACTTGTATTGGCTGAGCTTGCTAGGCAAGCCAGCCATTCAAAATGAATCTCGTTGGGTGGAATTGTCGAGGCGTGGGCAAACCTCGCACAGTTCGAGTCTTAAAAGAGATGACTAAATCTCTTAAGCCTGATTTGTTATTTTTATCTGAAACGCTTGCAGTAAATAATAAAATTGAAGTTCTTGCTTCTAAACTAGGTTATGTAGACTTTTTCTCAGTAGACAAACAAGGAATGGGAGGTGGTTTAGCTGTTTTTTGGAGGAGAACCTTGAATTGTACGGTGCTGAGTTCATCTCTGAACCATATTGACCTACAAGTCAGTGAAGGTAGTAGAGGTTTATGGCATCTCACTTACTTTTATGGATTCCCAGAACGTGATAGAAGATAGGAATCCTGGGATTTTCTTCGTTCTTTAGCTACTATGTCTACTCTCCCATGGTGTATCTTTGGTGATTTCAACGATCTTCTCTACATCACTGATAAGAAGGGTCGGCATCCGCACCCGCAGAGGTTGATGGACGAGTTTAAAAATGATATTGATGACTGTGCACTGACTGAGGCTGATTTAAAAGGAGGTAGGTATACTTGGGAGAAAAGTAAGGGAACATCATACTGGATCAGAGAAAGGTTGGACAGAGCGTTCGCGACAGATTCATGGTGGCACATGTTTCCTCTCTGTACTCTAACTATTTCACATACAGTGGTTTCAGATTATGATCCGATTAAACTAGAACTATTCAACACTTCAATTATCAAGAAACAGTTCCGTTTCAAGTTCGAAAACACTTGGCTGAAAGAAAAGGAGTTTCATAGTGGTGTAGTTCAGTTCTGGAATCAAATTCCTACTATGCATCTACTTCCAAAGCTGTTAGAAGTCTCTGCGTACATGGCAAAATGGGGTCATACGTTCTTCCACAAATTCAGGGAGAAAATCAATCATCATAAGGCTATAATTGAAGCTCTTAAAGACAGAGAGGATGATGACGGGGTTCAGCTGTATTTTGAAGAAAAAGAAAAGCTCAATGAGGTATTGCGGCATGAGGAAATATTCTGGCAGCAAAAGGCAAAAGCATTTTGGCTTGTAGAGGGTGATACTAACTTGAGGTACTTCCATGATGTAACGTCAAGTAAAAAGAAAACCAATCACATCTCTGCTTTAAAGGCTGAGGATGGTACTGTGGTTTCTAATCATGAAGGGTTATGTCAGCTTCTCAAAAACTATTATACGGGAGTGTTTGCTGATATGGAGGCATCTGAGAATATTCCTGATCTGGAAGGTGGGAATTCGCTCACACTTGAACAAAATAATATGCTTACTGCTAACCTCACTTTCATTGAGTTCACAGAAGCTGTCAAGAGCATGCATCCGGACAAAGCAAGCGGACCTGATGGGTTAAACCCCGTTTTTTTCCAGCAATTTTGGAATCTTTTTGGCCATGAGGTCTTTCAATGCTTGTTAACTAGTTAGAGGAATGTAAGTTTGATGCATCTGTTAATGATACTTCTATTGTGTTAATTCTCAAAAAACCAAATGTTGAGGAAATCAAGGACTTACGTCCTATTGCTCTGTGCAACGTCCTTTACAAGATAATAGCAAAAGCTCTAGCTAACAGATTGAAGAAAGTGCTCCTTCATTTAATTGCTGAAGAACAATCCGCTTTTGTTCCTCAACGCAACATTACAGATAATGTGCTGGTGGCATTCGAGGTACTCCATTTTATGAAACGCAAGCATGGAGGGTCTGTTGGAGAGGTAGCCCTCAAGCTTGATATTAATAAAGCTTACGATAGGGTAAGTTGGCGGTATCGTTATACTAGTATGGTTAAAATGGGGTTTGCCTATAAATGGATAAAGTGGATGATGCTGTGTGTGACGTCTGTGACATACTCAATCTCTTTTCAAGGATCTGAGATAAGGCCTATATTTCCGAGACGCGGGTTACGCCAAGGTGACCCGTTATCCCCGTACCTATTTTTGTTATGTGTTGAAGGCCTTTCACTCTCGATCAAGTGCAGCAGAAGAAGGCTTAATTTCTGGTTGTAAGGTTTGTAATTCGGCTCCATCTATTACTCATCTTCTTTTAGCTGACGATAGTTTTGTGTTTTTCAATGCCACAACTGAAGAAACTACTGTTATTCAAAATATTTTGAATTCTTATGCGAGCTTCTCTGGTCAAGCAGTCAATTTCCAAAAGTCTGCTATCTTTTTCTCTGCAAACGTCCGCACAGATAAACAAGAAGAGATCAAGCAATCTTTGGGAGTTCATAATGCAGTAGAGAATAACAAGTATCTTGGGTTGCCATCATTGATAGGTTGCTCAAAGAAGACAGTGTTCAGGTATCTAAAGGACAAGGTTTACCAGAGGATTCAGACTTGGAGCTCAAAACTACTTTCTCGAGCGGGCAAAGCTGTCATGATTAGGAATGTACTACAGACTATTCCAGCATACACAATGCCATGTTTTATGGTGCCTAAATCTCTTTGTCAAGAAATTGAAAGGCTAATGAATGCCTTCTGGTGGAAATCAAGTGGGTCAAACAGTAAAGGTATTCGATGGTACGCTTGGGATAAGATTAGTATGTCAAAGAAAATGGGAGGTCTTGGTTTTAGGAATCTTCATGGTTTTAATGTGGCTTTGCTAGGCAAACAATACTGGAACCTCATTACTAAACCAGACTCTCTAGTAGCTCGAGTTCTTAAGGCACACTATTTTCCAAATTGTCATCTACTCCATGCTACTCGTTCAGGTGGTTCGAGTTATACCTGGTCAGTTCTGTGGGAAGCAAAAGAAAATATGAAGCAGGGATTAAGATGGGTCTTGCGTGATGGTCAATCGATAAATATCACATCTGATAAATGGCTAAGAGGCTTACAGGATTTTCGAGTCATACAGGAGCACACGACTGTAAACAGCACTGCAAAAGTTTGTGAGTTCTTTTAGACAAACACAAAGCTATGGGATGAAGGTAAAGTCAGATCGTAATTCAGTGAAATAGATGCAAATGCTATACTCAATACCCGGGTACCAAATATGTGTATTAAAGACAGGATTGTCTGGTCCCATTCGTTTAATGGGCAATACACGGTGAAGTCCGGATATCAGCAATGGCATAAAAATAATGTTCAAGTAACTGGAGTGCAAGATGCAAGGGGGTGGAATAGGATTTGGACTCTGGAAGTTCCTCACAAGTTAAGAATTTTCCTTTGGCGATTTTGTCGGAACAATATCCCTGTTAGAAAGTTAATCAGGAGTAGAGGCATTACAGTTCCTATAGGCTGCTCTATGTGCACTGGGGATATAGAACATCTCTTGTACCTATTTTTTGACTGTAAATTCGTAAAAGATTGTTGGCAATTTATGGGACTATCTTATAATATGTGGGAAGTTGAGAACGCTGATGTTTAGCTGCTTGATAAGCTAAACTCTGAACCAGCGGAGGTGCTGATAAAGATTGCGGAAGTGTTGTGGGGTATATGGTTCGCAAGGAACAAAAAAATCTTTGAAGATACAAACATGACACCAGCGGTAGCTATGCACTGGAGCAAGAAACAAGTAGAGGATTGGAAACAGGCGAATAAGAAGCTTCAAATGAGCACTGAACAGTTATCATCTCTTCCCAGATCAGACATAAAATGGCAACCTCCATGTCATGGTGCGCTCAAAGTTAATGTTGACGCTGCAGTAACAGAATGGCAGAATTTCTTTTCAGTTGGCATGGTACTTAGAAACAATCAAGGTCATTTCCTGGCGGGTAGAGTGATGAGATTTGCAGGTTATGCTTCAGTTGTGGAGGCATAAATGGTAGGTATCATTGAAGCTCTTTCCTGGACAAATCAACTCCAAGCAACTCAGGTGATTATAGAATCTGATTCTCAGCTCTGTGTTAGTGCAATAAAGGGTGAGAACAATAATCTCCTTGAGCTAGGCAACTTGATTCAACAATGTAAAGCTTTGATTAGTAGTAGCAACCGAGTCCTAGTAGGTTTTGTTAGAAAGCAAGCTAACAGGGTGGCACATCAAATTGCCGAAATTCCTTGTATGCTTAATGGCTTCTTGGATTTCATATCTCTTCCATCGTTTTTGTTGGAGACAATTTTGTCGGATTATTCGATGATTTAATAAAGATTTATTTACTCAAAAAAAACTAACACTTTTTGAATAAAATTATTTAATAAAGAAATATCTGAATTAACTGTTTATATTTAAACTAGAAATATGTGAATGGTCTAAATGAGAAAATTTTCAAAATATTTTTTTCAAAATAAGCCGATTATATTTCAATCCACTAATATTTAAAAAAAAAATCATTTCAAACCTCTAGTTTAATTAAAATCACTAATTTTTTCTCACACTTAGTTCCAAACAAGCAATTGCGATTATTTTGCATAAATCAACATTTCCGACTTTTAGTGACTGCTCCTTTTTTTCCCCGAGGGAAGCTTTTACAGATTGATAATGTAAAGTAATGTAATCTGAACGGGTTAATTATCTAAGTTGGTCACTAAAGTCAGATTAATATATCAAGTTGGTCACTGAACTCAAAACAGTATCAAGATAGTCATTAAAGTCACCGACGCGTATACTTCATTAATTATCCTCAATATTTAACTACATAAAGCGCTGATGTGTTAAACTTTATCCGATGTAGCATCTATATGGCACTATGGCAGGAGTAACGACTCTCTTTGTCCATCTCAACAAAGTAATGGCTCTTCATATAAAATTTTATGTATATATATCATTTGCAAACATACGGTTTTCGATTAAGAGCTGTTATTTTGTTGAGATGGACAAAGAAAGTCGTAACCACTGCCGAATAAATGCCACATCAGATAAACTTTAATACATCAACGTTTTCTGTTGTCAAATATTAAGAAAAAATTAACGGAGTGTACGCGTTGCTGACTTTAGTGACTATCTTGATACCGTTTTGAGTTCAGTGACCAACTTGATACATTAAGCTGACTTCAGTGACCAACTAGATAATTAACCCTAATCTAAACACAGTTACCCGTGCAATAAGTACGGTTTTCTTTATTCGTGTATTGTTTTGATAATTATAATTGTATATTAAAAATTCAGAACATTGTAATATTCATAGAAGTCATAAAAATACGAACTATATAAAAGATCATGTAAAGATCGATAGTTTAGCTGAAAATATAATATTAAATAATAAATCAAGACACGGCTAAGAATTTTTTTTTCGCCTTCATCAAAACTTCATACACTAAACGTACATTAAAAATTTATCGGGTTTCGTTTGATTTATTTTGACTATATCTTTGAAAGAAATCAGATTTTGACGATTTTACAACCCACACGAAGCTCGCGTAAAAACAATTACGAAGCTCACGACTTTACTTTTTGCGTAAAAAGTATTATTTATGTAAAAAAAAAAATTAGAAACTAAAGAGGTTTTGTATTAAGTACTCTATTCAATTTAGAATACCTACTTATCTAATTTATTCAATTTAGAAGGTTTAGATTATTAAAATAGAATATTCCCTTATTTTAGATCCAACTGTTATAATCTATTTAATTCAAAATCCAGCGATCCTTATTACATTGGTAATACAGGAACGCTAATTACCAAATATTTGGATAAGATATCTCCTCTTATGCATATTATATTATAAGGATATAATGTCCACTTTTAAATAAATTACGCATATTAAGAAAAGTGAGTGTTGAAAAAAGAATAGTATTTTCGTTAATATTAATTGCATTAAATGAATATAGCATATGGTATAAAGTTCATCCTGAAAATATAAATTGGAGATATGTGAAATAGAATTGATTTTGGAAATACAAACTAGCGGATAGTGTTTGAGTTCATTTGAAAAGTAACATTAAAAGTTGGAGTTGGAGTGGACAAATAATTTGTGACAATTTTTTATAACAAAAATGGACAAATATTTTGAAACGAATGGAGTATTAACAACCATTAACAGGGTAAATTACTATTAACCCCATTATGTACTAAAATAGAAAATTTTATTAATGTGTGTTTTGTTGCTTTCCTTGCAGCGGAAGGATCGAGGGGGCAGAAATCATCGTCTGCTGGTGATTGGAGTTTAGTTGCCTAAATTACAACTCATTTCGGCAGCCGTTGCTGTAAGACAATCCTATCTTCAATTTAAGATAAACCTAGAATATACAATTGCAGAGTTGATGCTTGTAATATGTCGTACTATCTAATTCATTTTAATGAACAAATGAGTACTAATATCATATAAATTTGCTTTTAAGTCGATGCCTAAAATACCACAACACAAAGGGACAGTTCTAAGCATATTTGAGTGATGCATTAGTGAATGAAAAGATTAGGTTCCCGTGTAGAGTCCGGAGAAGGTCTCGATGTAGACAGCTTTATTCTTCTTTCATAGAGTAAAACAGAGGTTGTTAATGAGTAATGCATGCAGTGTTCTCGAAAGAGGCAACAAATTCATGTAGTCTAGCTTTAAGTGCCCTGAAGCTGGAGATCCTCTTCACAGTTCCGTTATTATTATCTGTGCTCTTGAACCTCAAACCATAGCAACGATAGGCGTTGTCACTTTTACATCAGGACTTCGTCGCACATAAGGGATGGAAACTGGAGCTATACATGACTCGGGCTTGATAAGAGAAGAAGATGATGAATATGCGCTGCAATTAGCTGCAACAGAAAGAGTACCTGCACACAATCAAACTACAACATCACCCTTTGATCGAGATAACTATGTTAATACCACTACAGAAGATCATGAAAATGGTAACATGATGAAAGTTGACATCCCCAAGCTTGGAGTTCTAGAAAGACGTGCACTTATAGACAAATTACTAAACAAAATTGAGGAAGACAATCACAAATTGTTACTCAAACAGAAAAGAAGACTAGAGAGGTAAAAATTATTTTCTCTGGTCCACTTATTTGTATATAAATATTACTCACTTGAACAGGCATATGCATCGTAAAAATGTAATTGAGTTGTAATATTTTTCGCTCTACAGGGTGGGGCTAGAATATCCCACAGTTGAGGTCAGGTACCAAAATTTATGTATAGAAGCTGAATGTGAGGTTGTTCATGGGAAAGCTCTACCTACTTTGTGGAACAGCCTAAAAAGGGTTTTCTCGGTAAGTCCAATGCAAATTAGTATCAGCAGTATAGCTATTTACACAACATTATATCTTTTATAGAAACAATATTAACTACTTGAAATTAAACGTATACTAGTTCAAGAGATCAAATACCACAGGCTTATACATCCAGCATTTGGTGTCTCAATAGGCTGAACACTAGTGACAGCATTCACGGAATTGTCAAGAATAAATGAATAGCTTTCTCTTTAAATATGCTTTTTTACTAACGACTACTCTGCAAAATCGTGTGCACAACAATTTTTAGACAAGTAATTTCCCATGAATCGAGTTACAGAATCCAATGACTCCCCATCCCACAATAATGTTTATGTGACTGTACAAACCGTGACTGATACTCTCTCCAGTCATTTGCATTTAAACTCAATCAAATCATTTTCCTCAAGAAGCGAAATGGATGGAGCTAGGGGAGAAATAAAGCTCGCAACATACGTACATACAACATACCTAGATGATTAGATGCACGAAAGCTCCTATGACAACATTTATTTTCTGTTTCTACATGTACCATAATTTATCAAATAAATGATGTCATTGACAAACAGGCTTTTACAAATATTATATGGCGGAACTCTCGTGCATACAAGATCAAAATTCTTAAAGAAGTTCATGGAATTATCAGGCCGTCAAGGTTACTAAACATCTCTAGTCAATTGTCACATAGCTAAACTACGATCAACTTACATGCAAAAACTTCTTTTGACAGGATGACACTATTGCTCGGGCACCCTGGATGCGGAAAATCCACTTTACTGTTAGCACTTGCCGGGAAACTCGACCCGAGTCTAAAGGTTCTCATTAGTGCTACATATTCCTGCACTAAAAAGGAAATCAAATTTTATTCATAAGATGAAATTCATACAGTAATCTACAGTTGCATAATTCTTGCAAAACACAAATATCAAATCAGTTGTACAGTTACAATTTGAATATCTGAATCAATCATCACAACACTGACCAAAACAGAGGGAAAAACAGTAAAAATTGGTACTACAGTAGACTGATGACATGACCCGAGTCTTTTACATATTAAAAACAGTAGGACAAGTTTTCAGTGACTTTGTAAAATGGCCGCTGACTCGGGTTTATTCTTTAAAATTTTCATTAGGTCACTGGAACCATCACATACAACGGCTACAACTTCAATGAATTTGTTCCTCAGAAGACATCAGCTTATATAAGCCAACATGACCGACACACTTCTGAGATGACAGTAAGAGAAACCCTTGACTTTGCAGCACGCTGTCAAGGCATTGGTAGCAGAGCAGGTAAGATTGTTAATGAAACTACAAGCTTGACAGACTGATTCAAGGATATCTGATCCTACAGTTGATTCATCTAATTTTTTTTACAGATATCAAAGAAGAAGTCTGCAGAAGGGAGAAACAAGCTGGGATTATCCCAGAACCAGACATTGACACCTATATGAGAGTAAGCAAAATACAATCTATTGGACATAACCTGAAAATATATTATTGTTCTACTTTTAAAGCTGCATTTAACAATTTAGCCAAAAAAAAAAAATATATACCTGCAACTAAAACCCTTTATTTCATTCATCAAGTGATTTTATGCTAATTAATGTCATTATGCAAATTGAACAAAACAGGAAGTAGCTATCGAAGGGCTAAAAGAAACTCTACAGACAGACTATATTTTAAAGGTACTGTACTTCAACAAATAAAAAGCAGCAACTTACATACACTTTTTCGTGTAAAACTAGAAAACATATATTCTCAAATCATATAATTCCACCACTCAGATACTCGGACTGGATGCCTGCGCTGATACAGTGGTGGGAGATGCAATGAGAATAGGAATATCAGGTGGTCAAAAGAAAAGATTGACAACAGGTGATATTGCACAATACTCATGTTTGGCTCAAAAATCATATTTATAATTAAAAAATATAGCCTAAGAATGTGATTAATAGGTCTCTCCCTAGATAATTCCCAAAATATATAACAAAAGGGTATACTTTCATATATTTTACATGTGTCAACATGTATAATCAAATTTGAGCTATAAAAGCAAAGATCCACATAAAAAACTAGTGCTCCACAACATATCCAGTTATACAACTTTACACTAGAAGACATATCCGAAGTGATCAATGCCAGTGTCTCAATGGATTAACTAGGATTGTTTCAATTATTGTATTACTGACATAACATGTTCATTCCATCATAACATCGTTCCCGTATGTTTTTATGTAACAGGTGAAATGCTAATTGGTCCTGCTAAAGTTCTTCTTATGGATGAAATATCAAATGGATTAGATAGTTCAACCACTTTTCAAATAGTTACTTGCCTTCAGCAGCTGACTCACATTACAGGGTACACAACATTGGTGTCACTACTTCAGCCAGCACCGGAGACTTTTAGCCTATTTGACGACATTATTCTGATGGCTGAAGGTATGACTATATACCATGGACCAAAAGAAAATGTACTGGAATTTTTCGAGAGTTGCGGCTTCAGGTGTCCACCAAGAAAAGGCATTGCAGACTTCCTACAAGAAGTATGTGATGTGTCCCTAATTGAGATTTGAAAATTGGCCATCATGGATTGATTCATCTTTAGCATCACTATTTTTCAGGTTGTTTCGATAAAAGATCAAGGACAATATTGGGAAAATATAGAGGAACCTTATATCTATGCCACCGCTCAAGACTTTGAAAGAAAATTCAGAGATTTTTACGTAGGGAAAAATCTGGATTACGAAATTTCTCATCCTCTTAATAAAACTGAAATCCAGAAAAACCCTTTGTCCTTTAAGACAAGCTCTGTCAAAAACTGGGAGCTGTTCAGAGCTTGCATGGCAAGAGAATGGCTTCTTATGAAGCGTAATTCATTCGTTCATGTATTTAAATCTGTGCAGGTATTAATCAGTTATATCTAACCTTTGAAAGCAACATTGAATAATTGCCTAGGAATTTACAAGTCCTTTTACTGGTCCGGCTTTTATGTTCATGCAGCTTGTTGTCACTGCAATTATCACAATGACCGTTTTCATTCGTACACGGGCAAACCTTGATGAAATCCATGCAAATTTCTACATGTCATCTCTTTTTTATGCCCTCGTCAGGCTAGTGACGAATGGTGTCTCAGAGGTGTCCATGACTTATTCGCGACTTCCTGTCTTCTACAAACAACGAGATTTCTACTTCTACCCGTCATGGACTTATGCTATTCCAGCTATTATTCTAAAGATTCCATTTTCATTCCTAGATGCTTTTCTTTGGACAGTCCTTACCTACTATGTCATTGGTTACACTCCTGAACCTGAAAGGTGCAAGTTCCCATAGGAGTATTAGTTTTCTTTTTAAATTTAAAGAATGTTTTAATTTTGCTCCAACTACTATTTTCTACATACATCATGCATGCACAGGTTTGTCTGCCAACTCCTCCTGCTTTTCGTTCTACATCAAGTATCAATATCGTCATTCCGTCTGCTAGCTACCATGTTGCGGAATCCATCTTTTGCCGTGTCTTGCAGCCTTTTCTCCATGCTACTGATGTTTCTATTATGTGGATTTATAATTCCACAACGTAAGACCAGTGATCAGTTACTATAATAATCCTTTTGCCTAAAGAAGTAATACTGTTAATGTTTTACCTAATAGTCACTTTTTGTACTCATTGCAGCCTCTTTGCCTGCATGGCTACAGTGGGGCTTCTGGCTTTCTCCAATAACGTATGCTGAAATCAGTATTTCAACAAATGAATTTCTTGCTCCAAGATGGAAAAAGGTGTGTCCAGACCCAATTTACTGCCAAATATATTTGTTCATCGCACACTTATCTGTAATAATACTTTTTTCCCTTTGGTATTGGTCAAATATTGAAATTAAATACTCATACACCCTACCTGCACCGAGGTTCGAGCTGTCGACCTCTTGTTACCAAAGATAAGAGGGACATCCACTACATTATGTTGTCGGGGATAGTTTGTCGAATGCTCATTTACATTTCTTCCAGGTCTTGTCTACAAATGCTACGATAGGGCAGGCAGTTCTGACTCAACATGGACTCAACTATAGTGCAAACTTTTACTGGATATCAATAGGAGCGCTGGTAGGATTTTGGATGGTTTTAAACATTGGATTCACCTTGGCATTAACTTGGCTAAAGTGTAAGTTCTTGACATGATGACAATCATGAGAAGGATTATACAGAAATACAAGAAGCAATAAATTTCTAGACACTAACCTGCATCTGACTATCATATTCTTTTAGCTCCAGGAAGATCTCGCACAATTATATCACGAGAAAGCATCTCCAAACCAAAAGAAGGCTGCAATTTGAGAACATTGTCTAAAAAAAGCATGTGGAATCATTTGAGTTTTCCGCAAGCTCCTGCGAAAGTAAAACAACTAGGTAAAGACATTATACAGGTGACATACTAGTGATGTTATTTGCTCATTTGCTACATTTGATTCTTTGAATAAGCACTAGATAACATCAAACATCAAAAATATCATATCATTATGGAATGAAACAATAACAAAGATCGTATTATTCAACAGGGATGGTGTTGCCTTTTGAGCCTGTGACATTAACATTCCAGAATGTGCAGTATTATGTCAATACGCCAACGGTAAACTTCAACGTATTAAAGCTTCCATACCACAAAAAGGGTCCCATTTTCTGTCTTCATTTAGTTGGGAAAAGCAACAATATTTAAGTGATTCGCAAATTTTAGTATAAAATATCATTTCTATGATTAAAGTACTCCGGATAAAACTTTTCATTATGCTCTTAAATCAACCAACCCAATAGATTTTGTATCCGCTCTAAAACTTTAGAGTTTTAGCGTTTTACTCGAAAAAGGACAAAATGGGACTCTTTCTGTTGAAAGGGAATTATAGGTGACTAAGCTATGACAGAGCTTATACTGATGAATAACCGATCTTTAAACACAAGCAGAAAATGAAAGAGCACGGCTTTGAGGAGAAAAGGTTACAACTTCTTCAAGATATTACAGGATCTTTCAGACCTGGAATCCTGACGGCTTTAATGGGTGTTACCGGAGCAGGGAAAACAACACTCTTGGATGTTCTCTCGGGACGTAAAACTAGTGGTAACATTGAAGGAGAAATAAAAGTTGGAGGCTATCCAAAGGTTCAGGCTATATATTCACGATTATCTGCTTACTGTGAGCAAACAGATATGCATTCTCCAATGGTCACTATAAAAGAATCATTGGCATTTTCAGCTCGGTTACGTTTGTCATCTCAGCTTACTGAAAGTAATAAAAATGTAGGTCATATTTATCAACGACTGATAGAGCTATATTTACAACAAATGTGAATTCTTGGCAGAGGGCCTAAAAAAAATTTTGCAGTCATATTATACTAAATTCTTATAGAACTTTTACAATATGTCTTAAAAACGAGAAATGTCATGACAGGAATTTGACTTGATCAGCTTTCCACAATATTGGATACAAACAGATATACTGACATACACATGCACAAAAACTTATCTAACTAGCTGTCTGTAAACTATTTCAAAATGTTTATGTAGATAGAAGAAGACTGAAGTCTGAACCAAATTTTCCTTGTTACAGGAATTCGTTGAAGAAGTTCTTAGCATGATTGAACTCGACGACATAAAGGATGCATTAGTTGGCTTTCCTGGTGTAAATGGTATCTCATATGAACAGCGAAAACGTTTAACTATTGCAGTAGAGCTTGTCTCAAATCCATCAATAATATTCATGGATGAACCAACTTCTGGTCTAGATGCCAGGGCAGCTGCCATTGTTATGCGAGTAGTTAAAAATATTGCTGATACTGGAAGAACAATTGTGTGCACCATACATCAACCGAGCATCAACATATTTGAGGCATTTGATGAGGTAGCTTAACTCAATAAAACATGAATGGACATGTCAAAATCTTAACACGGAATATTATTTTCGTTGCAGCTACTTCTAATGAAGAGAGGTGGACAAATAATATATGCTGGACCATTGGGTCCTCAGTCGAGTAAACTGATCGAGTATTTTGAGGTAAGAAACAGAGCCAGCAGACTTTGTTATTTTCTTTTCTAATTTTCTCCTATAGCCAACATTGTGCATAGTGATATCCCAAAACTTACAAATTTAAAATTAAGAAAATAACTATTTTTTGACAATAAATCGCAATTGAAATGTGAAACAGTGTGACCATAAATTTACGGCTCTTCCCGTATCCTTTTCGTTCTTTTTTCTTCCTAACAGGGCATTCCTGGAGTACCAAAATTACAAGAGAATTCTAATCCAGCAACCTGGATGCTAGAGATTACGAGTGCATCTACAGAAATTCAGCTTGGCCTGGATTTTGGTCACATATATAAAGGGTCTCATTTATATGGGTAAGAGTGAACCATTCATACTGCAAATCTCCATTAAAATAATAAAGATCCTCAATGATCAATGTCATTACATAAGCAAATCAGTTTTTGTGTGTTGCCCTAATTTCATTTTCGGGTTAAATGGCATATTCATCACTGAACTTGCTACGAACTTTCAATTGGGTCATCGAACTCAAAAAGTTTTCAACGACGTCATTTAACATCCGAAACATTTCATCCG
>PHNY01109014.1:310-20783 GCA_003724115.2 Anethum foeniculum | reverse complement strand
TGAGACAATCACCCGCTAGAGAGACAAAGTTCATGGAATGTGCAAAATATGAGAAAATTGAGACTAAAAAATGTTTGATTCTTGATGTAGATACTAGATGGAATTCAACATATGAAATGTTAGATGTGGCGGAAAAATATGAATTAGCATTTGATAGGTATGATATGCAAGATCCTACTCATAAAAAACATCTCAAGGTAAATAATGTTGATGGAAGGCCTACAAGTGATGATTGGGTTATTGTGAAAAAATTTGCTTTATTCTTGAAAGTCTTTTATGATCTAACTTTAAAGATTTCGGGAACATCTTATGTCAAATATTTTCTTGCATGAGATATATCCCATTCATTGTATTTTGAATGAATGGACATATGATAGTAATGTTCACATGTATATCATTGGAAAAGAAATGTTAGAAAAGTTTAACAAGTATTGGGGGGATCCAACAAAGATGAACATTCTTTAGTTTATTGCAGTGGTACTTGATCCAAGGCATAAACTACAATTTATGGTGTATATGCTTAGACACATGTATGAAGAAGAATTAGGGGGGTTGATGGGAAAGTGTTTAGAAGAAACATTATATAAAATGTTTAATGAATACAAATCTAGGATTGCACCGAATAAACAAAGAGATGATGCTAGAGAGAAAAGAAGTGAGGAAAATCTTAGCCAAGTGCATCCATCTCAATCATTGAGGATGCAATTTGAAAAAGATCATGGAATGATTTTAAGTGATGGTAGTACTTCGGATTTGGAAGAATATTTGTGTGAAAAACCAAAAACATTTATGGATTCCGATGGTTTTGGCATATTGGGGTGGTGGAAATATAATTCAATTAGATTTCCAATTTTATCACAAGTGGCTCGTGATATTCTAGCTTTCTCAATATTCACGGTAGCTTCGAAATCGGCTTTTAGCACGGGTGGTAGAGTTTTTAATGATTTTAGGAGTACCCTAACTCCTAAAATGGTTGAAGCCCTTGTATGTGCTCAAGATTGGATGATCTAAACCGCAAAAGCTATTAATGTTGAAGAGGATCCCGAAGAAATGAAACAACTTGACAATGGTATGTTAGTCTTGTAGTTAAATTATCTTAATTTTTTGTTTTAGGAAACTAAAAAAATGCATTTCTCATTAATTAATTGTTGCTTATTCTGTTACGTACTTTGTTTTTCAACACTGAAGCAAATGAATGTGAGTGCAAGTGGAACTTCGACCGCGGCTTCAACTACTGTAAGTGCAACTGCTCAGTCACAGGCTGCTACTCAATCACAATCGCATCAGGTATTTTTTCTGCTACTGCCTCCTCCTGCTAGTCTGATATAGTATAATTAGTTACTATTTGTAAGTTGGACTGCTATTATATTGAGGTTAACTACAGCTTAAGTGAGAATGAAGAATGCAGTGTTCATGTTGCTTATACTGTAAAATGCAGTGTTAATTTTCTGCGCTTTGGCACTTCCATTGTGGTAGAATAATTCTTTAAAGTCTGATCTTCTAAAGAAAATGCAGACAATAAGACAATATAGTACTGGTCATCATATGTCAGTGACAATAAAGTCTAATTCTTTACTGCTGATCTTGTTCTGATGACAAAAGAGAAAAAAAAAATATTTGGAAATTGCTAAAACTTATAAGGTTCTTGTCATCATATGCCAGTGCAGTGAGCATGAGCAGTGAGCACCTCATGATTTTAGATATTTTTTGAGTAGAAGAGGATGTTGGTTTAATAAGAAAATTCAAGTCTTTATGTTTTGCTTCAGTATGCTATATTTGTTGCTAACGAGCTTGTGTTGAATGAACTAGACAAAGAACATACTGCATACTGAAGAGATTATAGGCAATTTAGATATTGAGTGTAAGGAAAAAAGCAGGGTGTCTCTAATCAAAAATCATTAAATTTCACAACATTATTTTTGGGATTTGAGGGTAATAATTATCGGGAGTGAGGGAGCTGTATGAGCTAGTAATTTGCTACTCGTAGCTGTTAGTTAGAAGTCTGTCTGACTTTCATTAGCAAAAGTTTTGGTCAGAGTGATCCTATGATTTTTAGGATTGCTCCGTAACAAGTTGACATAATCGAAGCTATAAATTAGGTGGAATATGTATATATTTATAAGATTTTAAATCTTTTACATAGATCCTTATTTTAAGATATGCTTCTCCCCTTTTGAAGTCCAACCAACCGAAGCCGGAAGTGAGTCGATGCAGCTTGCTGGTGTATTTTTCTTTGTAGATAGAAGCATAACTGTTGGTAAAGATTCATCACCAAAGGGGAACTTAAACTGGTCCAAACTGACATGTTTTGAAAATCTTGGCAAATGTTCTTTTTTTTTTTCCTTTTTATGTATGCAATCCCAGTATGCATTATTTTTATCATGTGCAATTTTAGCTAAATTTTTTTTATGTCCATCTTGCAGGATGTCTAGTAAAAGATAGCAAATAAAGGAGGAGTAGAGTGTGCAGGTGTGCAAGATGCATCAGTTGGCACTTAGCAATTAGCATTTCAGCAAGACTTGACCCCCCCTACAAAGTGCAAATTGAAATTAAAAATTAGTTTAAGTGAAGTTACTGAAGTACTAGTAGATTAAACAACAAACTAGTAGTATTCAAGTAGATTGGTTTTGCCTATTGAATGTTAACATTTAAGTTAGGATTTGGTGTGGTATTCTAAAACAGTTAGTTGGTTTTGCCTTTTGAATGTTAACATTTTAATTTTTGATTTGGTGTGGTATTCTAAAACAGTTAGACTGCATTTGTTATTATAATTCTGCCCAACTTTTTTAATTTCGATTTTAAAATTCGATTTTTGGTTTAACCGAATTATTTATTTAAGTTCGGTTTGAAAATCGAATTTATTTTGGTTCCATTTTCGGAAGGATAATTACCCACATTTCGATTTTGATTAATCGAAAAATATTTCAATTTCGGTTAACCGAATGCACAGCCCTAATTACTAGTCACACTGAATAATTCATTTAACTACGATAAAAAATGTATAACTAAAATATGTACAAGATACACATAACTTCAACATAGAGATAAATTCATCCTATCTCTTGTTATATAAAAAACTTAGAGCTAATTGAGAAATATAGCGAAACTTGTGAAGAAGCTTGATAATAACTAAGCTCCCACGAGTATGCCATGAAATGTTCATTGTATCAAACAAAGTTCTCTGAAAATAAAGTAACAAAATATAATGAACTTGAACCTTTGGACTTGTAAAGTTCTAATGGTATCATTAAGTCTTGGTGGATTTAAAGGAACGACTTATCGGAAGTAGCAAGTAAAGAGCTTCCAACAACTTCTTTCTTGAAGAAGAATGTGCCGCATCTATGTTATATAATTAGGGCTGAGCAAAACTGAACCGAAACTGAAAAACTGAACCAAACCAGTCAATTTCGGTTCGGTTCGGTTTGTATTTTTTCCAGAATTTTGGTTAATTCGGTTTTCCGGTTTGAACCGAAATAAAATCGGTTTGGTTCGGTTTCCCGGATACGGTTAAGTTTAAAACTGAAAAATAACTGAATTAGATTTACATATATTTTATATATTTTTTTATATATAATATTTATAATAATTATACATACACCCAAATTCCAGTACCCATCTATTCGACTAAGTCACTAACCTAAAAAACTTCTAGCGCCACTTCTGCTCATCAATACACAAAATCAGCAATTCAATCAATCAATACAGAACCAAAACCACCTGATGTGCACACTAGGATACCATCTGATATCTTTGTGGACACTCATTCTTTTAATCCACCTGTCACACTAGGATTAAGTTTTAAAAATTTTGGACAGAGAGCTGGTTTTGCTTGGAAGAGGCTCAAATCAATGGTTTCCTGTGGTAATGAAACTTTAGCTAGCAGTGAGGTCGGGGCAGATGCAAACACTTCTAATATTTGATGGGTGCCTCACTTGTATGTGAGACAGTCATTCTGGTCTACGCTTTCTTGGATTACGTTATAATGATTAAGTTTGATTGCAGAATTTTTTAGAGAACTTTTATGTAATGATTTTCTTTTTATTTGTTTAAAATAAATTTTCTTTCTACTATTTCAGTTTTTAAAAACCGAATTGAATAAACCGAAATAATTCGGTTCGGTTTTTGGTTCAATTTATATATTAAATTGGTTCGGTTTCGAAAAAAATGATAATTTCGGTTTTCTGTTAATTCAGTTCGGTTCAGTTTTGAACCAAACCGTCTGAATACTCAGCCCTGCATATAATTATAGATATAAACTTGGAGATCTACTTGGCAAAAAAACATGGAGATCTATAAATATTTTATGAGGTTGTCTTATGTAATGCAGATGGAAAAACACATAAGCACTGCATCATCAGCCTTTATCCTTTCACGAACTTGCTAAAAAAACCTTGGAATACAAAGCATTTGCAGGGTACATTAATGGACAAGATGAGTAAAAATTCCTAAAAACGGGGTAGGTTGATGCTAGAAAATTAACATTTAATAAAGCCACTAACAAAGTCACATATAGTTTTTTTAGTAGACTATTCCTTATCGAATGTAAGAGCTTCTCTTCTTTCTCTTAAAACTCTTAATTGAAAAGCTACTCTTCATTCATTAAACACTTTAATTTTCTCTTCATAATTGTAATAGACGAATTATGTAAATATCATATATTGACAACATACAAGGTCAAAAATAATTTGAAGGTAAAATGAGCGTGTTCTCAGTTTCAGTCAATTAAGCATAATGAGTTTTTAGGCTCTCAACTTTTAGCAAAGTATTACAGGGTTCATCAAATCCTGAAAATTTTTGGTTGCCAGATATCTAGGTTGGTTTTTCCTAACATGGTTAGATGCTCTAAAAGAGATGATATAAAAGTCTCGGGATTTATCAGATTCTTTTAGAAGAAACAATGTAGAAATCGCTCATATAAAGAAAGTGCGGTGAAAAAGGATTCATGGGAGATACCATTTATTCAGAAGATCTTCACCCATACATTAGCGGATCAGTCAAAAAACATGCTTAATATGTGCTAAGTTAAAAAAAAAACTTCATCAAAAATTTAGGATAAAGGTCCACACGACATAAACAAGTGCGGGAGCTTGCACACACAAATGAGTAAAAAAAGACATAAATAGTAGATACTATCTAACAACCGCACTTACTTTCATATATAATTCTTTGAAATTATCGGAGACTATAGTTGTTCGCTTTTAGTTCATGTTAAAAGGACTGTATGTAATGTAAACTTAGAGAAAATATAACAAAGTCTAGAGATTATTGACATCATGAAACAAACATAGTCTAATGTGTACAGTAATTGGTTCATATTCCAAAATCCAATGTAAGAGTAAAACCGGTCATCGTCTATTTTAATATAGTTTTGGAGGTTAAATGTATAAAATAATTACTATGCAACATACAACTCTAACAGACAAACATCCATGGTAAATTACCGGAATACCAAAATCTAATTACCAAGTAAAAGATATCCACCTATTGTTAGCTACAAAGGTTTATTAAAAAAAAATTTTAGTTGTCTTACTAATTAGAATATATACAGTCAAGATTTCGTTGTCTTAGCTGCTTTGCAGCTGCATTGGCGTTACTGCTACACCTTATCTTGGCTGTCATACATTAAGGCTGCAAATCAAAGACAAAATTTTAGTAGAAAAATAAAGTGTGTGCATAAAATCTGAGCTCATTTGAAATTTTATCAATCACCTTATCTGATATATGTGATCATCAGTTTGGACGATGGCAGAATGATGCAGGTGGATGGCAGTAAAAACCAACACAACAACAACACAACATTAAAAAAATGTATTAATATTTATCCGAGGAGTTCGAAAAATAACACTGAAACAACTTACTTTCATCGTTATTAGAAGGGGCATGACTTCAGTACCAGTCTTTGTCAGGAGGAAACACACAACAATACGATATTCAAACACCCAATGTGGAGCACACACAAAATATTATGCGAAAATTCACGTTCTAACTTGTATTATTAATCAAAATAATCTATTATCTATTATATATAGTAGAGCAACTAGGGGGTTCCTTGAGACAATTTATTCATTTAAAATTAATGAATTACCCCTCAAAAATATATGTTAATAAATGTTAAATTTAATAATATATATTAATTACGACTAACTCATTAATTATAATATTTTTATATTCATTACTACTTCATTATTGTATTTAAAAACTTATAAATATATACATATATGTATTTTCAGTTATATTTATTAATATAGAGTAAAATTTTAATTTAATTATGATTATATATATTATAAAGTTAATCTTTGACAAATAATTTAGTATGTTGATTATTTTCAGAAAGACACTATTAGTGTATCAAACACTGAGTCTGAAAATTCCAAGAGAGCTATCTATTTGTATGCTAATAATAAAATTGGTGTTGGACTTTTAGAAAAAGGCTAAGTTTGTCATTGTACGACCAATATCAAACATAAACTAACATCAATTTTATAACATGACTAACTTATAATATGATACTCAAACTTACAATTATCAAACTTACAATAATTTATTTATCTCTCAAAAAATAAAGTATATATTTAAGAATAATCAAACTTACAATTATCAGTTATCACATTCAATTTGTGGCTGTCACATTTTAATTATTACATTTACAATAAAAAAACTTAAATTCGGACGAAAAAACAGATATCGCATTCTTATGTGTATAAGTATAACACTTCAACAAATTACATGATTATTAACTTCACAACGCATAATTATGTCAGATTAATTATCATATAATTCATTTTCACACATTTAACATTCAAATACATTATATATTGTTAGGCCTTAAAAATACTGTAGAAGAGGGGTTGAATACAGTATGAAACAACCAAATTGAGTTTTAACACAAGTATGATGAACAATTTTTATTAATGGATAAAAATTGATAAACAAAAATAAACTACTCTCTCAAAGGATGAACATATATCCTTGAGAGCTGCTATGTTACACGAATGATAACAATGTTAAGCAACACATATAGTGTAAACCTGATCCCTGTTTATATAACACACACCTGCACTATCAATTACAAAGACATAATCCCCGTAAATAAGTGATTACATAATATATTCTATAATTGATAGATGCTAATTACTGAAAATCTGCAACCGACATATTTCTCTAAATCTTATCTCTTTAAAAAGAATCAATCATCTCTTGTTTATAGCATGAAAGACTGACAAATAACTCATGATGACAAATCCTGATGAATAAGTACTGATGATGTCATCCTCTGTCAGACTCTAATGAACTTCAGTTAAACTTCTAAATTCTAATGATAAATTCTGATAGTATATCCTGACAGTATCAATATATCTAACACACACGCAGAAATATATATATATATATATATATATATATATATATAAGAATTAAAATATATTCATATCTAGAGTACGACATTTATGCAGGACTCAAAAATATAAATTTTAAAGTAGTGTCTAAATAATATTTTTATTTTATCCTTTGATGCATTTATATACCTTATTTATTTCGAAACCAACGACCTATGCCCTGAACACTTCAGTTACATCACTCTCATAATTAATGAAAGAGATAATTGAGACAAACGTTACCGTGAATAATGCAAACACTACATAAGAAATTAAGCTAACTAACACAAATTAACTCAATTTCTTCTTAATCGATCAACATGATCTTGTCAAATAATGAATATCCATGTTATATGGCAGCAATCATAGAATTCAATATTTTAAAACACTTTCAATTACATCTTTTACGAACATCATCTGTCCAATACAAAATTTAGTGAAAATATATTTCACACCACAACATATTTTTCAACTATATATAACCTGTACACAATTCGCTAACATTTGAATTTAAAGAAAATTTGTGCCTCACACGGACTATAAAGTAAAATTTATCCTTATAACAGAGGTCAATGAACACAGACGAAAATAACTCCTCACATCATGACATATCATATATTACATTTCACATTTTACCATAGTTGAGGTTAGAGCATGCTTGTGCCTCGCACGGGCTGTAGAGCTAGTTATCAATAATACATCAAATATTAACACCTCAAGGTATTTCAACCAATCAAGGATGCCTAAGCTTAATACTTAAGCATCCACTCTCAAGCGATACTTAAGTCTACATTTTAAGCACTCCCTTCATAAATCAAACACATTATGACTATGTATATATAGCCATCCAAAACTTAGCCACCAAGACATACATAATTTTATTACAATAATAATTGTCTACCCATACAATTATTACCCAATCCAGTTATAATTAGACCCGACAATTTTTCACACGACACGAAAATTTAGTGTTTGTGTTTGCATTTTGAGTACACGACGCGAAAAATACACGAACACGAAGTACACGACCGAGATGTAGTGTCGGTTTTGTTTTTACCCTTTGGGTACACGACACGACACGAGGTACACGAAATAAATATATTTATAATTAAATATTTATAATAAATATATATATATTTATTTTTAAAATAATGCATAATTTAATAATGTTCTAATTGCAAATGACTTAAATGTATATATTTCATATAATTTGTAAATTTTTTAAAAATCTAATATTTATATTTTTTTATTTATATTTATATTATATTATATACGAAATACGACACGAGAACGACACAAAAACGGAGGTACACGAACACGAAAGTACACAAACCCTAAACGGGTCGGTTTTGTGTTTAGCCTTTGTATACACGACACAAAAAGGTACACGACACGAATGAATTGACAGGTCTAGTTATAATAATAATTGTTTATTCATACAATTATTATCAAAAATATACAATATATAAAAATTGTCTACTCATACAGTTATTATCCAACTTATATTTATCTTGGGTCAACCAAGCCCATACCTTCGTATTGGGTTTAAAACCCAATAGTTATTTATGCCTAGACTAAACCGCTTGAATATGCAGGTATCAGAAAGTTTGTCAACGCAAGTTTCTCGATATTTACCTCCATACTTCTAGTTCCAAAATTTGACTTTACAACTAATATACACACCTAACTCATCATTTAATGTACTCCCTCCGTCCCACAGTAAAAGTCTCTTTTGGAAAAATTACGCATATTAAGAAAGCATTAATTTGATAATGTTTTTCCACTTATACCCCTTATAAATACTCAACCCTCATTAAATGTTATACAACTTTCAAGAAGGCTAATTTTGGAATAATGTCATTATATTTGCATTGGAAAGGAAAAGTGGACATGTATTATGGGAAAAAAATCTTTTTCAAAAGAGACTAGTATTGTGGGACGGAGGGAGTAATAATTAGGGGCACATATGTAAACAAGATATAAAATTTAAATTTTCTTAATATGTGTGTTTTTTTCAAATGTGACAACTAAAAAGGGACGGAGGGAGTAAAATTTATAAGTTGCATTAGACTAATGCAACTGATTTATAAAATATAGTAAGCATGTCTTCACAAGCTAAACTGAAAGATGTAACCTCTACATAGGAGTCACTTACAGAAGGTGCACGAAGTTGACCCGTCTTAGTGTCGAGAATCTTTCCAGTCTTCTTAATGGTATCAAAAATAAAATCACAATATAATATATGCAGATAACAAATGTAACTGGAATAGTACTGCTAGAATAATGTTGACGATTATCCAGTTCTATTGAATCAACATGGGAGAATAAAACAATATGATTATTACCTATAAGCCTTTAGCTAGTTCAAGACCATGGAAAGACTTAGACATTGTCCTATTAGCTTTGTCAAAACAGGACTTCAAAACCAGTTGCAGCCCGAGTATACAAGTCAGAAGGTGAAATATCAACATAATATTAACAATTCATTAAAAAAAAGACTTCTAAAAAGTAAATATTAGCGTCTAAAGTGTAAACCCGCTCTAATGAAAGTGGAAAGTGATAGAAAATTTGAGAGTAGAAGATAGAGGTGCACTACCCTACACCCACATAAGTTATACATTTCAAAGAAAGATTTGTACCAACAGGTGTAAATAATTTTTTTGAATAATACTGATAAATCAGTGTCGAAGTTTGAGGTAAGATCACAAAAATATTTACATCTTGAAGAACAGTACAAACTACAAAACGCCATACTTACGATAACACAAATTCTTACTATATAAAGATGTTATCTACGATAAGACAAATTCTTACTATATAAAGATGTTATCATCCAAGCTTTAAATATTTATTTTGACCCATCATTCCACTTCAATACAAAGCAGTGCAATATTCAGTTATGATGAGCTAAATTATGAGGAATCTTAGGTTAGAACTTGGGCATCACAAATATGTGTGTTGAAGCATAGGTTGTCGCCACAATGTAATGGAGGACAGGTACTTAATCAAGTCTTTCACTATGAAAACAATAGCAGTTTTGATATGTTCGCCGATATTGAGCAATTCTGGCACCCAATTTGCATTTAGTCAAAGATGAATTGTCATAGTTTGCAATTAGTATAGAACATCCACTGTTTTGTTGTAACCTTAAAAGGATTAGACAAGGAAAATTTAAGAAAATTAAAGTTTTAGAAGAGTTTTTCTGTTCCTTTTTATCTTATAGAAATAGATAATATATTTAAATTAATCACCAACTCGAATTGTAAATAAGTTCAGGATAAAATAAATATAAAAAAAGATCAAAATATAATGTCTCTGAAAGTTCACATAACCTTAAAAGATACGAAAGTTCAGCTGCACGAAAATTAGGTGCATTTTTTAATAGAAATAAATGACACCAAATCACTATCCATCATTGTTATTTATGTTTTGATTTTGCCAAAATTGTATTTCTCGACAGTTTGTTAATTACCACAAGATGTATTTGGCCATATTGTATTGTAATAAACCAACTTTTCGGACTATTAATCTAAATCAAAACTAAAATAAAATACAGTTTACTAATTCACAAATCTATTACAAAAGTGACTATTACAAAAGGGCAGCTAACGGAAACCCAAAGGTAAATCAACTCCAAACCTAAGGTCTTCGAACTCCAAAGCTATCCAACTCAAATCTCAGACCGAACCTGAAATATTAAAAGAATGAGCCGTGAAGCCCAGCACGCAACTATTGTCCAACGACTCAAAATAATATTTTAACTTTTCTAAAAACACAATTTAGACATGTGACACAAAACACAGACGCACATAAATTCGATAACAAATAGGACAAGATGCACACAATACACTCTATAACGATTATCAATGAGATGCACACGACATATTCTATAATTCACATATTCAAAATTCTTATTCAATCAATACATCTTAAAATCATATTCTTATTTCAAAATTCCACGGTTCTAAATTACAGTCGCATTATGCCAGCGACACGGCTCTATAATTCGATAATTCGATGATTTGATGGGGGCTAGTTTACGTCCCTCGTTAACACAAAGTCAACAAAATGTGCGTAAATCTAGTTCTATGTGCCACACTATCCAGTGACCGGATTCTATGATTCAATACGCAACTAAAATTGAGGGATTCTGAAAATAATTTTTATCTTATTAATCACATATTGATTCGATTTCATACTTACAATAACAAAACCACGTGTGCGAGAACATATGTAATCAACAACATAGTATGCGTTGCACAATAACACGGAGCAACAAATAGTCACTTACCTCAATCACGCAAACATATAATTCACATTATAACACATATTGAATCCTTAGCCATCTATAAAAAATGACACATCTCAAATCTTAATCTTCTTCATGATTCTAATTCTGCCCAGAACTGTTTTTAGCCTTTTGACCATCTAAACGATGTTTTCTTCAGAAACTCAAAACACGAAAGTTGTAGAGAATGAAAAGACCTTTCCAAAAAGTCCAGAACAACGAATTCCGATTTACGATGAATTCATTACGAATTTTACAAGATTGTTGATTTGTGTTTGAAAAAGCCCTACGAATTATATCCTTATAATATAATATGCATAAGAGGGATCTTATTTGGTCCTGTACTACCAATGTAATAAGGACCGTTAGATCTTGAATTAAATAGATGATAGCCGTTGGATCTGAAATAAGGGAATATTCTATCTTCATAATCTAAACCAAAACTCATAATCTAAACCAAAACTAAGTAGTTCTTCTAAATTGAATAGATTAGTTTAGTAGATATCCTAAATTGAATAGACTACTTAATATAAAATTCGTAATTGTTTTTTCTCTTCAGTTTCCAGAAAATTTTGCGTAAATAATACTTTTTAAATCATCATTAATTAAAGAATATTTCATGAGTTTCGTGTAGGTTGTAAAATCGTCAAAATCTGATTTCTAAAACTCAAAAATAGAGTCAAAATAAATTAAACGACACATGATTCTTTTATATAGTTCATGTTCTTACGATTTTACATGAAATATTACAATGTTCTGGATTTTTAAATATATTATTTTAATTATCAAAAAAATTACACAAATAAAGGAAACCGTACAACCCGTGCATTGCACGGGCAATAAGCTAGTTTTAATAACACAGACAAGCAATGAGAATATGACGTATATAACGATATAAAACCCTAACTCCAGACCTACTAATTATCCGTATTAAAATCAGATCCAAATTTTAGGCCCATTACTTTAATATAATTTTAAATCCTAATCTTTTATTAAATTTTAATCCTTTTATTCTATTTTTTTAATTATTATTATTTTAAAGAGCAAACGAATCACAGAAAAGCATGATTACATCTTTACTAATCTATAGAATACCTGCAAAATGAAAAAAATAAATAAAATAGAATGTGCTTATCACAGTTTTTTTCCATTTAACCCTCTTTTTTCTGAAGGTGGGAGATGAAGACCATCATACAAAGAGCTTCTAAACAAATACTCCCTCCGTCCCACAATACAAGTCTCTTTTGGAAAAATTACGCATATTAAGAAAGCATTAATTTGATAATATTTTTCCACTTATACCCCTCGTAAATGAATGAATGTAGACTCTTACTCAACCCTCATTAAATGTTATACAACTTTCAAGAAGGCTAATTTTGGAATAATATCATTATATTTGCATTGGAAAGGAAAAATGGACATGTATTATGGAATTTTTTTTTTTTCAAAAAAGACTAGTATTGTGGAACGGAGGGAGTAATATATACTTACAAAAGAAGCAAAGGACATGCAACATATGGCATAATAAGTTTGGTGTGCAATCCTTACCGGAAGAAAGTAAGATCGTAGTTTGATCCGACGGTCCAATGTGTTATCATAAGTAAATGATAGAATTCGACACTTGTGGAGCTCATTTCACCGTTATAACTTATAGCAAAATTACTACTCCGTTCATTTCAAAATATATGTCCATTTTTAGGAAAATTTTTTATTTTCAATTACTTGTCCACTTTAAACATACTCCCTCCGTTTCAAAATACATGTCCACTTTAGGGAAAAAAATTTGTTTTCAATTAGTTGTACACTGTAATTTTCAATGGAAGTTTATATTTCTAAATCAACTCTAGTTCACGTATCTTCAATTTATATTTCCAAGATCAATTATATGCCACATATTATACTCAATTAATGATATTAATACAACTTTTTTCATCAATATTCACATTTTTTTATTAAACATACTCCCTCCGTTTCAAAATACATGTCCACTTTAGGGAAAAAAATTTGTTTTCAATTAGTTGTCCACTTTAACTTTCAATGGAAGTTTATATTTCCAAATCAACTCTAGTTCACATATCTCCAATTTATATTTCCAAGATCAATTATATGCAACATATTATACTCAATTAATGATATTAATACAATTTTTTTTATCAATATTCACATTTTTTAATATGTTTAATTTTTTTAAAATGGACATCTATTTTAAAATGGAAGGAGTATTAGAAAAACCTTTCTTTGTTTGGCTTGCGGTAGTTGAACAGAAACATCTAAGGGATTGAAAATACAAAAGACTCATTTTCCAACAAATAGTTGAGCACTGATGGCCTATACAACTTTGAAGAATCTTTGAATTATATTCTTTTTGTTAGTAGGATTGTTTGTGCAATCAATTTGAGAAATTTACTACTCCCTCCGTTTTAAAATATATGTCCATTTTTTTTAAAAAAAAATTATTTTAATTTAGTTGTCAACTTCAACTTTCAATACAAATTTGTATTGAAAAATAAAGTCTACTTCACATATCTCATATTTATATTTCCAAGATCAATCTTACTCCACATATTTTAGTCAACTAATGCAATTAATTTAACAACATCCACTTTTCTTAATATATGTAATTTTGTAAAAGTGGACATGTATTTTGAAACGGAGGGAGTATTTTGTTAGAGAAATTTACAATTCACTACCCCTCAGTAGTTTCTTATAAATCCAACTGCGGACACCCAACAGACATGACAAGTTTTAATGTTAGACGACCAAGCCCGAAAGAATAAGCACCTTTATGACAAATGAAATCTGTACCAGCTGGCCCAAGACTATACTCCCTCCATCTCACAATATAAGTCATTTTTGAAAAAATTGCGCATATTAAGAAATCATTAATTTGATAATGTTTTTTCACTTATACCCCTCATAAATGAATGAATGTAGACTCTTACTCAACCCTCATTAAATGTTATACAATTTTCAATAAGGTTAATTTTGGAATAATGTTATTATATTTGCATTGGAAAGGAAAAGTGTACATGTATTGTGGGAAAAATATTTCTTTTAAAAGAGACTACTATTGTGGGACGGAGGGAGTAGTTAACATCAAATTCCATATAAAAAAGATTATTAAGCTCATTGTATTTGTCCCATGTAGTAGCATGCAGTTTAGAGCTACTTTAGTTTGATAAGCTTTTGCCTGAAAACAATTATAAGCATAATTTTGACTTTCCAGAACACTTAAAACAGTTAATTGCATGAGGCATAGAATGGTATAACGGACTCGTATTTGTGATGATTAGCAAGTTCCCAGTGGAAAAAGATAAGTTAGCCTTAATCCTCAATATCCAGAATAATTGCATTACTACTTTTTCAACTGAAAAGCTACAAGTAATAGTTTTGCAAAGATCCGTTCACAAGTTTTTTTTAAAAAATTGTCCTTTGGCAAAAAATATTGTTGTTTACTTGCTTCTTTTAAACAGAATCCATTCTATATCCATATTAGATTTTAGGTTCGCAGTTGCAAGTTTTATAAACAAAAATGGCATGAGCAAAACAATCATATCATTATAAAAACACGAGAAACCAAAATATACCATTTCAAGCTTTAAGTGCTACAATATGAAAATGGACCAACTTGATATTTTTCTCCGGTACCAACCTACATAATTAAGAAGAATACTCGTAACAAACGTACTTCACAAGTGTAAAGCTATCCGGTCATCTGCGCAAGAAATTCTTCAGCTTCATTGATGCGGTGTAGTATAATTGCCTAGGAATTATGTGATATTAATCGCAGATATCCCAAGATACTCTCTGATAAGGATACATTTAAAACGATGAGGTAAACTTAATAGTTTAACTAGAAGATGTAACTTTAGACAACCAATCACGAATTATGGACTGAAGTATGAATAAAATCCCACACTCAAAATGTTGGCAGTTCATATTATGCTAAAGTGGTTGTCATTTGGTTCAAGTCTTTACACACTTTCGATTCAAGTGGTTGGCAGTTCTAATTTGTTGTGTCATAAATAAATAAAGAGCATATGAGCTAATACTACCTCAATTCGCCGTTGCAGTGATTGCACAATTTCAATATCTGCTCGAACCAAAAAACCCAACTGAAATCAATGGCAATTTGGAAGAATTACTACTATATCAAAACCAAGTGACAAAAATAAACTAATTGGTGTTAACATTATATAATATTATTATTACGAATGGTTTCATTATTATAATAGTTTCCTTGTTAGGATGATTTTCTTTCTTTATTATTGTTTGGCTGTAGGCTATATCTATTGTAATTGTTCAAGAGAACAAGTCATATTATGATAAAACCCTACTTTTCTCTCCTCTCCCTATAATTTATCATGGTATCAAGAGCTAGCTTGGTTCGATCTGGGATAAGTTGATGGGTAGTCGATCGTGATGGCTTCACATGTTGGGTTATGTTGGGTTTAAACATGTGTTTCGATTATTGTTTCTTCTCGTATTATTCTCTAAATCGGTTTTATTTTATTTTTTGCAATTGCTATTTTTTTTTTCGAATTGGTTGGATTTTTCGAGGGTAAAGATTTGATTTTGGTTAAGTTATTTCTGCTGGTTTCATTTTGTTTTGGTTGGGACTCTCACGCACGATATTTGTTTCTCTTTCTGTGATTAGTATTCGATCACCGATAAAATTGGTATTTATTTACTTTACCCTTTCTCGAGCGCTATGATGGGAGTAGCTCTATGCACATCTGTATACCTTCTTTCCCCTCTCTTATCTTCCTTCTCTCTTTCTCGTGATCTATGATTGGCAACCTTCTTCCCCCTAAGCACATCAATATACCTTCTTTTTCTTATTTCTCGTGTTTATAATGGATATTATTTGGTGCTCTAGGCACATCTGACCCTTTTTGGGATTAGTTTTCTTTTATTTGGTGCTCTAGGCACATTGGTAATTTACGAGATTTTTTTCTCGGTTAAATTTGGATGGTTTAAATTTGGATTAGTTTTTTTTTGGTTTAGGATTGAATACAGCTTGTTGAAGTTGGATTCAATTATATTATAGATTTGGATTTGAAATTTGTTTGGATTGTTTATTGAATTTTGTTTGAGATTTGGATATAGTTTGTGGATTTAGATGTAGTTTTGATATTGGTATTGTTTACAATGGTTGTAGTTTATATGAGATTTGGTTGCATGATATTTGTTTGTTGATTTGTTTGGATTTTGAAGTTGTTTTGGTTCGTCATGGGATGACATGGATGGTTTTTCTACTTTGATCGTTTGGATTTGTGACTCCGTTTTTTGATTTGTTGGATTATCCTATTTTCTATATTTCAGCTTTGGATTCGTTTAATTATGTGGCTCCGTTTCTTGGTTAGTAAACTACCGATTCACCATGTGAGTTTGAGTGGGGATGTTAATATATATAATAGTATTAGTATTGTATAGTTCCGTTATTATAATAGTTTTCTTGTTAGGATGATTTTCTTCCTTTGTTATTGTTTTTGGCTGTTGGCTATATGAGCCATCTTCTATTATAATCGAGAACAAGTCATATTATAGTAAAACCCTACTTTTCCGTCTTCTCACTATACTTTATCAATTGGCTATTGGAAACATTAGTTTTTTTTAAAAAAATTATAAACAAAAGTGTTAGAACCAGATTTTTGTTCGGACGGTTACGTGGAACCTCATTCGGTCGGACCTGCAATGAAGAGAATGCGAGGGCTTGTCCCCCCTGATTCACCTCCGGTGTGAGAACGAGTTAATCTGGTTGAGTAGGTTTTTATGAATACAAGTGCTCTGTGAGTGTGATTATCTGTGTATGAATGAATGAATGAATCTCAAACCTCTCTTAGATTAACATCTCTTCCTTCAGTTTCGATAATGGTGGAAGAACGTTGGGCTCCATGGACCACATCTTTACTCCTTCTTCTGGGGCACCCAATCATGGACACGTCGCATGGGCTTTAGGCTTAAACCAAGTTGGGCATACTCATTCGGCCCAACATTATTAGTAGATCCCTTCGGCCAACTAATGACAGATCAGTGTAGATGGACCTGGACCTCTAATATGTCCCTGTGATTCATTCGGATGTCTGAACCGTATGAATTGTACTTGTAGCTGTCCATCTTCAGGCCGGCCTAGGACATATATAACTTATCAGATCACTGCCTAAAGACGCACATCGATGTCTTGGAAATGATGCCCAAATAATGATGACATTTATTTTTTCTGGGGATGCACACTCTCATCCTATCCATTGAATCACAACAGTCACGCATCTCACCCGTTAATTTCAAAAATGAAACGGCTGTTAATCACAAAAACCAAAAGCCTTTATACATCTCCTTCCTATATATATATAAGCACTTCTCATTTCCCCCCTTTTTCACATACGCTAAAGTATATCAGATATATACTTACAAAATTCCTGCACATCCTAGCGATCGTCAGAGCGGTGAGATTCCGACATAAGATTTTTCCATCCTTCTTTTTTCCTTTTCTGCTGGACATTACTCTTGCTTGAGGGACATTCTCTGGGCTTAAAGAAGGTATGTGAACTTTCTGGGGTTTGAACACTCTTCGGAGTTGTTCAAACTTCTGAACAGTCTTCGGGAACCGGCACTTGAATGTGTCCTTCTTCGGTATTGCCCAGTTTAGGCTTTTCTTCATCCGATTCTGGCCTTTCGTACTCAGTCGTTGCTATATTTTTATTTAATTTTCTTTCCTTTTAAAGCTTCGCCCGAGTACATGGTTAATCATATCTCTTTGTTCTCAGGATACAGGGATATGGACCGGTGGGAAGGAGCCACCAGCACCTCTCAAGCGGTAGCCGATTATTTTGGCGACATGAAGAAATTTCCCACCGCAAACCTTCTATCGATGCTGACTGAAGATGATGTTGAGAAATTTCCTTGCAAGTACATGATTCCAACTGGGGCTTACAGGGTATCCGCTGCGTCACCCAACGATCGCATCTTCCACACACTCGAAGTGGCCGAGCATAAGGGTGGTGTAGAGACGGGTATATCAGAGGCTGCCTTCAAATGTGGCTTCCATATCCCGATGCTGCCCATCATGAAGAAACGCTTCGACGATATGGGAATAGCTCTGGGGCAAATGGATCTGAATGGATTCATTCACATTAACTGTTTCAAAGCCCGCTGCCTTGAGGCCCAAATGAATCCGACGACTAGTTTATTCTAGTACCACTATGACTTCAAGAGGAATGCAAAGAGTCACGGCTTTTTACACCATTTTGAGGAGAGCCAGAAGAGCTGACTAGGCCGCCACGAACTCCAACAATCGGGGTAGCCGCGAAGAGTGGTTCTACATCAGTGGGACCAAAATTGTAAAGTACTCAAATTGGCGGGTGGTCGACCCTACTCAAGTAATCATGCCCGATTTTACGCCGGATGAGGATAATGATTACATTGCCTTAAACAATCTAGAGATTGGGCAAATTACCAGGGCAGATAGCCAAAGAGATGGCTTGATCTTCGCCCTATGGGGTAGTGGTAACATTCCCAATACGCTTTTCTCTTTCGTATTATTTCCTTTTGTTCTTGTACATATCCTTACTTAGAATCTCTTTTATAACCTGTTTTTTCCTTCTTTTCTCGTAGTGTCGACTCTTCAGGAAGTCATCCATCGCCAACAGCACAGGGCACAGACCATGACGGCGCAGGCAGATGCTGGCAACATCGAGATCCCCGCTGGCAAAGGGGCGGAGGGTTCGGGCACCGCTTATGGGCCCGAAGAGTCCTAGCAGATTCTATTTATCCCTGAGCCTGTTGTGGTTGAGGATGCTAGTTCAGATGGTGATGCTGGAGTTGGTGACGGGCTATAGAGGCTCAAACGGCCTCGAGGTGCTGAGGAATCCTCTTCGGGCAAGCACGTCCTTGATTGGGTCGTCCACTCCTCAGACTCCAATTATCACCAAAGCCCATCCTTCAGCCAGGATGCTTGGCGTCCACCTTCTTCGAGGGGCGACACTTTCAAATGACAAGATTCTCATGGATGCTGTCGACCCGATTGAGGCCTGCACCGAGCTAATGGCTGCTTTGGCCATCGTGAGTTTTCTTACTTGTCTTTGCATTTCTTCTGATTTCTTCCTTCGATTTATGTGTATAACATCTATTGTTACTTTTGTTTTCAGGCTAGTCCCTGGGCTGCCACAATATCGGATCGATTCAAGAATCTCTAAACTGAGGCTAAGTCAAAAAAGACTAGAGCTGTCAAGGCCGAGGAGGAGCTTCGGTTGACCAGAGATCTGGTGCAGGTGATGTCTGATCAGGCCGATGCCATCACCTCCGAGCGGGACCTGTTGAAGGAGGACTTGATAAGGCTTCATGGGCGCGTCAACTGTTAGGTCGAAAACACGCAAGCANAAACTGAACTGAATTCTGTACCATATGAATAGTGTCAGGCTTGATTTCAAAAGTGTTAGCCGCGATGGCTGGTCTGATAATACTAGACTGGATATCATTGATCTTAGGCTGAGAGAAATCCATCAAAGCCCTTGGATGAGCAACTGGATCATCCATTGTGACAATAGCTTCTTCCTTTTCCTTATCCAGATTTTCCTTGCGAGACTGAGAACGTGTTCCCATATAAAATCACACAAGTACCTGAAACACACGAAACAAAGTAACTTTATGAGAAAATAATATGAGTCAGTGAACTCCAACGACCACTGATGTCAAGCACATAAACTAAATTAACACCGAATCCCCGGCAGCGGCGCCAAAAACTTGTTAGGTCAAAAACACTCAAGCGCACGTGATCAAATTGAAGTATATAAATAAGTAGAGTTCGTTC
>PHNY01109012.1:4714-16418 GCA_003724115.2 Anethum foeniculum | reverse complement strand
GCCTCATATCTACTAGCACTATTCCCAGAGGATTGGTTATTTGAGTTCTTATCAGACATGATTGTATTTGTTGGATCTTAACTGTATGTAAATTAACAGATTGGCTCTGATACCAATTGTTAGGTCTCAAATATATTGTATAAGAGAATGAATACAGTATAGAACAATCAAATCGATAGTAAACAAGTAAAATGATGAACAGTTTTTGTAAAGATGAACAAAAACTGTACAGTAATATTAAATACTCTCTCAAAGAATGTTCAAGTATTCTTGAGAGCTGCTAGGTTACACGGATGATTAAAACGATCGAAGATAACACATATAGTGTAAAAGGGGGGGCGTTTTGTATTATTAATGGGGAACACAAAGTGGTCAAAGGGGGTCCTGGGTAGAGCCGGCAATTTGTTCATTTCGTGTACTTTCGTGTCGTGTACTTTCGTGTTTCGTGTCATGAATGTCAAATCCAAACCCGACCCGTTAATGATTCATTTCGTTTCGTGTTCGTGTACCTTCATTTCGTTTCGTGTTTCGTGTAATTTCATATTAAAAATAGAAATAAAAATAAATAAATAAAATATTTAAATATTGAGTTTTCACTAGTCAAATCTTAATCATAAAGAATCAAGTGTGGTTAAGTCTTGTAAAATTTAAATTTGAAACTAATTTTGTATCTATTTTTTCTAAAAATTATATATATAATATTATTCTAAAGTATATATTCATATAATTTTAATAAATTTATTTAAATGTTTATTTATTTCGTGTACTTTCGTTTCGTGTCGTGTACCCAAGGGTAAACCCAAAACCGACACTAAATTCATCCGTGTAATTTCGTGTGCTTGTACTTTCGTGCTCATGTACCGAAAAGGTCAACCCAAACCCGTAATTTTCGTGTCGTTTTCGTGTCATGTACTAAATTGCCGGCTCTAGTCCTGGGTAGGGTTCTATTCACAATTTTGATCTAATTTGTAAAAGAACTAATAGTAATCGTAATTATGGGTAGATTGATGTTCTATAAATTAGGTGTATATATATTTAATTATGTTAGATTAAATAATTAATAAAATTGTTAGTCAATCTTAGGTGAGAATGATAAATAAGGAAAACTCCTAATATGACTTGATTAGTCTAAAATATAGGAATCACTTCTTATTGGTCCTAAAATAATTTATATTTTTCTGATTGGTTAACTGGTTATTGTGGTTAATTAACTGGATGGTATGACAGACTCGGGTATTATAATGAAGGATAAGGAATTCTTAATCTTGTTGTGATTTGTTAGGATTTAATTCATGAATTCTGATTGGTCCTAAAATAATTCCTGATTTTTTATTGGTTAACTGCATACCTAGGTAGACTCAGGTATTATAATATAGGATATGATAGGATAGGATATGTGAATATGTTAAATTTAAATAACTACTATATTTAAATTAAAATTATTAACTAATTATGGTTAGTGTAATTGGATGAAAATGGTAAGTAAGGAAATTTTTAATATAATATGATTGGTCTAAAATTTAGGATTTTCTTTTATTAATCTAAAGTTATTTTAAATTTCTGACTGGTTAACTGCATACCTAGTTAGACTTAGATATTATAAGGAAAGAAGAATATGTATGGAAATAGGAGATTTGTAATTTAATTGATTTATTTTTTAGACATGGTCTCTCATTGGTTAAAATTAAATAGAAAAATACGTGATTGGTTAACTCAATGGTGTGGTTAACTAATTATTATAAAGAAGGATAAGGTAAGTTTTGATCTTGTTATGATTGGTCAGAATTTAATTCTTGAATTCTGATTGGTTCTAAAATAATTCCTAATTTTTGATTGGTTAACCACATACCTGGGTAGACTTGGGTATTATAATATAGGAAATCTAGGTGGCAGGAAATTTTTGGAAATTATACATAATATTTATAAAAAGGACCACTCCAAGGGAGCAACTTGTTAGGTATAATTTTAAATAAATAAAATTTAGCACGCCATATATGTTGAATGAAAATCATGATCTATATTAAATCCATGTCACTGTATAACCCTAGCGTGTGTATCTATATATATTTTCATCATATTTAATAATTATATTTAATAGTTATGTTTTAATTATATATTTTAATTTTATGTAATATTAAGTGTAAAATTATTTTATAAAAATAATGAAAAAATTTTATTGTTAACCAAATTTATTAATACTTATATAGTTATTTTAAAATACATTAGGTATTTATAAATTTACTAATAAACTAATATAATTTAAAAAATTGTTTAAATGTTTTTTATATATAAAAGTAATGTTTGTTAACTATTTTTTCTCATGTTTAAATTATTTCGATAATATCATTCAATATGTTTCTATTAATTGTATATTTTATTTTCTCTTGAATTAAATAAAAATGTTTAATTTTTTATTAATAATTCCTTCACAAACTTTTTTGTTAAAAGACAACTACTAAAATAATATTTTTGAAAATTCAAAATAACAATCAAAATTATTTTTCAAATATAGCTAATAATTATAGCTAATAACATTGTAGCAAAATGTCTTACAAATTCAACAAATTTTAGATGATATCTATTTTATACTATTTTACCTAACAATTATAGTTAGTGCGGTTGGAAATGCTCTAAGTTATAGTATTAGTCAAAAAGTACCCAGTCGGATCAATGTTGGCAGCATTTGGAAAAGGATATGTCGGGCTCCGTGTGTGAGTTATTAATAATATTAATTGCAAATAACCATGTTTGCGTGAATATTCAACAGGTAGTCAAAAATATCATTTAATAAGCAACCAAGACTCTTAATATATATAAGGACTTACTTGTAATTTCTTACTACTGCATGAAGTAAAATTTTACTGCATTTAGCAGCACCCTATTTAAACTACATATATGTACATATGAAAACAACACGATAATCGTTTATCCAAATATCTAAAGTAAATTAAATAAATACTAAACTATAAAGTTTTTACCTTTGAATCAGAATTTAAACCAATTATAGGTACATTCCCACATACAACCTGTGAGATGAGTTCAAAATTCGTAAAAAAAATAAACAAACAAACAAAAAGTTAAAAGTACATATTATCACTATGACATTATGTCAAACACATTAGGACTATTGGTTTAACATATATGATCCATATATACAAAAATGAAAGAAATTATATCAAACACATAGTGAGTGGACGAATGACATGAGTTGGAAGAACACTATGATACCCATTTGATGTATGCTCTTTAATGACCTTTGAAATTAAACAACATAGTAACATATACCTATAAAAATTGAACATGATAGTCAATACCCAAACTTCATAAATCAAATATAGTCAAAATTGAAATCTTCAAAAATCATATTACAAATTAATACATCCAGAAATATGAATCACATAATTTTTACATAGAATACAAAAAAATTAATCTCACTTAAACAATTATTCTTGTATAAGAGATGAAATAGAGCAAAAAGGAAGAAAAACATATATTTTGTATTGAGTACATCTATTTCTTTTTAAGTAGTGTAATGATAATTTTGACTTTGAATTTTGAAATGAGATCAATTTTTAGCCAAGTATTTCGAATAATATACTATAGTTGATGTAGAAATTGCAAACTTATCGTGGAAGTTTTAGTTTTATTGTTATCATATGTATTAACCGGGTATATAGAGGCCACATGTGTAGCATTCGCGGTACTAGGGGTGAACACGAGTTGGGTCTGTCGGGTTTGAGGTAAAAAAGGACCCAACCCAATGTACTCGGTTTATAAAAAAATATGCCTCGTTAACCCAAAAATATTCATCTCACCCAACCCTATTATTAATATATCGGTTTGTGTCGGGTTGGGTTGGGTTAGTTGGGTTTTATTTTCCTGTCAAAGTTCAAACTGAAAAGAAAAGTAGACAAAATTTTAAAGCGTTGTCAACAAAGCATAAAGGAGATGAGTTTCACAACTCACAAGTCCACACTTAAATTAAGGCCATACTGCCATTGACAATCCACAAGTCCAAAAGCATCCATACTAAAATATTACATGCTTAAAATAATAAATTCTTAGAAATATAAGCTAGTTTGAAATTAAGTTATAACAACAGTTCCTTAGCTTTAAATAAAATTATGACATAGTTTCATTCGTCAATAACATTAATGGCTGCCTTGATTGTGTCATTTGTTGCACTAATATCTTTCCCCTTGTCCATGTTACCTACAAATTGAAAGAACAAAACAGGAAAATAATTAAGGATATGAGAAAATGGACCACATTAAATCAATTTTATTAAATATATTTACCTTCTTCAAGTAAGGCAATATGAATGAATATCATCTAAAAATCTTAAGATTTCATCCCATCATGACGCCCCTTCGACCAACTTTGAATGCACACTAGCACTTCCAACATTTTCGAGCTCAAAGAACTTCAAAAAGGGTATAATATTCGATCACTAGTACTAAAAGTAGATTCAGACGCTACAGTAGATATCGGAACGACAAGCACGTTTCTAGCAATCAATGATAAAGTTTTATACTTGCTCGAATTCTCCTTCCACCAAAGTAGCATGATGTCAAACGAGGATGTCATTGGATTGACATGTTCATTAATTCAACATAGTTTTTGCTCTTTGCTGTATCCATTTGCTGCTGTTGCGTATAATTCTCTAGCAGCCTCATTCAACGACTTTCTTTCATGACACCAAACTTTGGTAGTGAATCAGCTCCAACATCCTGTTGCACTTTCCTCTTTTTATTAACCTATAATTTCTATCTAAGTCAAATTAATTACCATATTAATATTCTCTTACACTTTTTATTCAAGTCAAAATTATCATCTTAAATATTCTCCTAAAAAAAATCTTAATTACCTTTTAAAATTATTCTAAACAATATTCTGACCAAATAAATTTGTCAAATTATCTCAATATTTTTCAAAAATTAAAATAAATTTATCAAAAGGTAAGTCGACTATAGAATTTTTAAAATTTTATTGAGAAAAGTCTTGACTAACAAGTTAGGTAAATATAAAAAAAAGGAAGTAAATAATCTTATATACATATAAGTGTAAATTGTTTGTCTTGCATAAAAAAGAGCAAACTGTTAGCTAAGTTTTTTATTAGCACTTGAATTTCAAATTTTATTTTGCATGTTATGATGGTTTTGTCACTGTTTGTTTCAAATATTGTTAAGCCTCTAAGTGTATGTTATTGTTTGATTGATTTTACAATTTTAGATATAGTTGATTGATTTTTCTGATTTTAGGATGAAGACGTTTGTTTTGAAAGAACTGAGGATGCTGTGGACATGTTAGTTTTTGAAATTTGTTTTATTATTAAAGCTATTTAATTATAAAAGGTATTATTTGGTATCTAAATTTAAGTAATTTAAGTTTGTTATATTATATTAAATATAGTCGAAAGATTTATTATAAAGCTGTTGTGTTATCATATTTAATAATTTTTTTAATATTACTATAGTGCTACATGATAATTATATGATCCAAGCGATTTTAGAGCTCCCATGAGTTAAATTAATATGATCCGAGCGATTTTAGAGCTCCCGTGTGTTTTGCTTTATCTATTTAAAAAAAAAATAAAAATTTTATATTTATTTATTAACTTAACAAAAAGTCAAAAATAATAATTAATAATAGTATAATAATAAAATAAATTTTTCATTGAGGAAAACCCAATGATAAAGGGATTACAGATTTACAGCAACAGTAATGCTAAGTTTTTGGGACAATAATGCCCTTCCTCCTCCCTCTTCTTCCTACCCTCCGCCTTTCTTCTTCTTCCTCGATTTTTTTCAAAAAGTTTGGATTTTTATCAATGGCAGATCAAACCCATTTTAATTCAACCAAAACCCATTTAGAAAATGACCCCATAAGTGCAATTACTTACCCAGTGCCACTGTCCCCTCCACTTGCATTAATATCCAAGGACATTGAGCTGAGCAGAGCCATGACTGCTTCTTCAAAATCAAGTCTTTTTAGTCTCTCTAGAACCCATGTTTTGTTTGAAGATGATTGGTTGATTGCTGTTTGTAAACCCCAAGGTGTTTATTGCGAGGCTGTCTTGGCTTCTGTACCTAGTTTGCTTAGTGACTCGGGTCAACTAGGTGAGTTTGTGAGTTTTATGGTTTTGTTTGTGTTGATGAATGGTGGGTTTGGGATTTGTTTGTTTAATTTTCTTGAATTTGGATTTTGTTTTTAAAAATTAATTCTTTTACTTGATTGAGATGTCACATTGTGAATGAATTTAGATTTTAAAGTGAATGTGTGTGTGTGTGTGTGTTTTAATCTTGGTTTAGAAATGATATTTGGTTTGAGAGTTAGCAAAGGAGGTAGATGTTGAGGTATGTTGATAATTTGTTTGGTGAAAAAAAAAAAACTTTAAAGAGCCCTGTTTAGATTTGTTTTGAAGAAGATGCTGAAAGAAATGGAAGGGGTATAAAAATGTATTATGGAAACTTTATTAGGGAGATTGATTATTGGAAACTGAACAGGACTCAGGATAATTTATGCAATAGATTTCTAGTGAGGGTTGAAATAGATCCTACAAGAAAAGAGTCTTGTAGTATTTACAAAGAAAAAAGTTACATTTTCATTGTAGATATTTTTTATTTAAGTTTTAGAACCGGTTAAGGAAAGATCAAACATATGCTGAAATTGCAATGAGCGAGCATCTTATCAACACCCTCCTGTCTTACTAACTAGAATTTATTTTGGGATGATGTATATTTGTAAGCAAATCAGATTTTATAGTTTGATGTGATTTTCACAGTTTTTTAAGAAATTTCAGTTATTCACAATTTAACTCAAGTCCATGATTTTGATTTCCAGATACCCAGCAAAATCAGCCAGAGTTCCATCTTGCTAATAGACTTGATCGTGACACAAGTGGTGTAATGTTAATCACCAAATCACATAAAGTTGCTGCTAAGCTCGTGAAAGCTTTTACTGACCACAAGGTTAAGAAAACTTACATCGCTTCTTGCACAGGAGCAGCTCCAAATTGGCAATGCATCAATATCAAGTCAGGTCATGGTCGGTCAAAGTTTGGAGCTTGGCGTGTGTATGCTACATCAGATGTAGGTAGAAAATTGCCAGGCGGATCTGTTGTTAGAGACATGGCTACTGTCTTTGAAGTATTGTCAATTAATAGACAATGTTGCACTAAAGATTCATCTGAACTAGAAAAACTGAAAGAAAAATTTATGGTGGTTGAGGAGAAATCTGTAACTGATTTTGGGGAAAGAAAGGATGAGATTGTCGTAAGAGCATATCCTCGAAGTGGAAGGACACATCAAATTCGCTTGCATTGCCAGTATCTTGGAATTTCTATAAGAGGGGATGTCAAGTATGAAGGTGTCTATGAATGGAAGGGAAAGGTGTATGACCATCATGAGCTTCATGCAGAGAGTTTGACTTTTGAGCATCCTGTAACTGGTTTACCTGTTGTGATTCATGCACCTTTGCCCTTGTGGGCAAGCGAAGCATTGTAACCTTGGCTTCTCAAGTGAGGGTCCCTAATCCTTGATCCATGACTTCAATACCTTCAAATATGTTGGTTCCTAGCATTATGTTGCGATTATATCTGGATTTGTAGAGTCTTGACTAGTTTAAGTGTTATGTATGCTTCGTGACAGGTTCTTAGTCTTTTTTAGTCTGTTCCTTGCTGATTACACATGTGATATGAATTTATAATAGAGGTTAATTTATTTCTTTCAGTAAAGATTTAGTAAAGTGATTGCACATGTGACGTGATGATTTACTTTAAAGATTTAGTTAAGTGTTTTGAAAACCTAGATCCAATGGGGTTTGTTACAAATTCTGAATGTGCAAATGAGGTGGCTTGTATTTATTTTTTTAGTCATTTGTATCAGCATTTTTGGTAAATAGTTATGTCTGGGTGTGTGTGTGTATGGATATTATTATATATCTAATTTATCTATATTTAGTGAATTTTCTATTCTTCTTATGTTGAATCTTGCTGATTTCCAAGTTTTAGTTATCTTGACTGTGTAACATCTTTGCATAAAAATTAGTTATTAATTTATGGTATGCAGAGAATTTCTTTAGTAAAGAAACATTCAAGTTGTGATCAAGTCAACTGACTTTGCTTCATGCTTCATGTGCAAGAAACTACTTTCAATTTAGTATAGTAATTAATCTATGTGATTTGATCTTAAAGATACTGAACGTGTGCTAACTGCTGCATTTGACCTGAATATTATGGTGTATAATATTGTATCTTTACCTTAATGTGTTTATTGTAATTAAACATTAGATCATATTCAAGTCAGTATATACTTTAATTCATCTAAAACCTCTAATCAAACATCCTCAAAATGAAAGTTACCATGATCAGCATATTGTAAAACTGTAAAATATAAATCAGTTATGCAGTAAATTAACAATAAACCAATTTAAATATAAGACTAACACAATCAGGACCAAAGATGTAGATATTAGTTTTGGATCTGATTCTTGGAAGTAGTAATAAAGTAAATCAGTTTCTTAACAATTTACATTTTGCTTCCCAAAAAGCATGTACTCATATTGATGTGTTCTGTACAAATATTTTTGTAAGATCTGAGTTTTAAAGTGGCTTGTGTTGCTACTTGTTTGGTGAATAAAAGTATCAAATTGACTACTTAAAACTAATCAGAATAATCTAGCTTAGAAATTTTCTAAAAAGATGGTGGGGAGCAATACTTCTGGATGTGAAAAGTCAAAGTCTTCAGCTGGGAGCCCAACTTTAAAAGGATAACTGTGGCAAGTTTATCCCAATTAACAAACATCCACGCATTAGGCACTTGGCAAGAAGGTACAAAGTTTCCTCTAGCTCATGCAATAAATATTCAAAAACCCAAAACCAAAAATACATTTTCTCTGTAGTTCAACCAAGAAGCCCTGCGTATATCCAAATAAACCATCATTTTCTTAAACTCCATTTAGTAGCTAAAAAATTTTCTACTCAGAATTTTACAAAAATACTAATCTTGATTTTCTAAGATGGGCTTGATGAGTGAGGCATTATCACAGGTTCTCATTTTTCTGGCAGCCTTTATCGGTATTGCTTTTGCTTTGCTTCAGTGGTTTCTGGTCTCGAAGGTTAGAATTTCAACAGCTGGAAACGATCACAGGATAGGAGACAGATTGATCGAAGAAGATGATCAAGAGGTAGGCATCGACAGTCATGAAGCTGTTGCAAAGTGTGCTGAGATTCAGAATGCCATCTCTGTCGGTGAGCGTGCTCTCTAACATCTACAGATAGAAAATTCATATTTGCTTTAGAGGGTCTAATCATTCACTTATTTATTGTCTTGAACTTTTCATCTTATTCAAGTTTCCCAAGGTGAAGTAGAATGAACTGCATATTTTGTCAATTGCATCAATCGTTATATTTTTTAGCGAGTCAATCAAAAACAGTTATGCTTTGATCTCATATGATTTCTTTATTAAGTTGATGGATTGAAATTGTTTGATTTTGCCCACAACTGTATGCAGTCTGCTAATAAAACTTCCATGTTTATCATCAATATTAGCTTCCTCTTTTTCTTTGACCTGACGTATTTTACGTGGATTTGCATCTTACCTATTTGTCTGCAACTTAAATTTAGTTTCGGTTACGAAAATTATACTTTATATAGAATTGAGTTGTCGTCAGCAGTAAATGCAACTTTAATACCAGCTTGTGATCCCAGCATTTTCCTGCATATGGATCAGTATAAAAGCCAAATGTGACACGTGTTGGCAAAGTTTGTTACGGTTCTTTCAAAGTAACGTATGTTCCTCCCTGAATTTCTTTCTTTGCATTATATCTGTTCTAACCGGGACTTTTTACTTTTACATCCATGCACTTTTAAAGAGAACAAAAACGTTTGTGCTTTTTTGGAATAGAATACTTCTGACATAAAATTTTGTTTGTGACAACTGACAATTACACCAAATCCCACACAGGGTCTTAGTAGAACTGCAGTAGCCATCATACATTTACTATTTCAGTTGTAGTCCATTTAAGTTTGTTAAGCCTGACTTGATTGATGTTCATAAAAACCTATTCTGCAAAGACTGTGCTCATAAGTATGTTTTTCTGATTACAAATATATGTTTGAGAATAATGATTACAAATCAAGCAAACAATGACAAACCTGCAAAAGTATGTTTCACATTACAAGAAAATCTTTTAAACTAGAACAAATTCAGAATTTTATCGCAATAGTACACACAATGAGTCCCGTATCTTAATATTTGTATTCATTCGCTAACAAAATCAGATTTTTAATACTAGTCTCAACTTTTACCTTTTTTTTTTGGTTTGTAGCATTGAATCAATTTTTCTTTCAATCGGCTGCGTCATAACACTCTTGACTTATGTATACTTGTTTTGCCAAATTCCACATTTACAGGGGCAACATCTTTTCTTTTTACACAGTACAAGTACCTTGGCGTTTTCACCGTAGTATTTGCTGTTGTCATCTTCCTCTTTCTTGGATCAGTTAACAGCTTCAGCACCAAAAGTCAAGCCTGCATCTATAACAAGGGTGAACAATGCAAACCAGCTTTGGCAAATGCAGTGTTTACCACAGTAGCCTTTTTACTTGGAGCTCTCACGTCAGTCCTATCTGGTTTTCTTGGAATGAAGATTGCGACTTATGCCAATGCAAGAACCACTCTGGAAGCAAGGAAAGGGGTTGGCAAAGCATTTATAACAGCTTTTCGTTCTGGTGCAGTAATGGGATTCCTTCTTGCTGCCAACGGCCTTCTGGTCCTTTATATTTCAATTAATGTATTTAAGCTATACTATGGAGATGACTGGGAGGGACTCTATGAATCTATTACTGGCTATGGTCTCGGAGGTTCTTCGATGGCACTCTTTGGCAGGGTCGGGGGAGGAATTTACACGAAAGCAGCTGATGTTGGTGCTGACCTTGTTGGAAAGATTGAACAAAATATTCCAGAAGATGATCCTCGAAACCCAGCTGTAAGTTCTTATACTCCACATCTAGGCATAATCTGTGTAATATATGAAGCGCATATTCAAGAAATTGCATGTCATAGTATTTGTGATGTTTATCGGATATTTCATGGGATAGTAATGGATGAGGAGGGGATATATTGCAAGTAACAATGTAATATATCTGTCTGAAAGAGAGGTCGTTGTTTTGCCTTATTCTTGGAAAAATGTATATGATACCTTTTACAGGAAATCTAGAAACAAAGTTGATGAAATGCAACCACTTACAAAGAGTACATTCTAGATGAGACTTGGAGCTAGGGGTGATCATCAAACCTTAAAAATCTCCCGCACCGCCCCACACCGCACCGCAAAATGCGGTTTTTATTTCTTGTGGTGCGGTTGCGGTTTGAATTTTTGATAAACCGCGCGGTGCGGTGCGGTGCGGTTTGCGGTTTGACATTTTAACATTGCGGTTCAAACCGCACCGCACCGCAATGTAATGTCTTATATATATATATATATAAATTCATTTCTTATTTATATATAATATAATAAATAATAAATTCAGTTCTTGTTTAATATAATTTTATGTTATAAATGCTAGCTTAAGTACTACAAATTACCAATATGTTTTTAGTTTTAATCAAATGCATATTGTTTTTAGCCTCCATATAAGCTAAATTTTTATTATATTTGTATTTAATTATTATTATTTTTAAATATATAAACCGCACCGCG
>PHNY01108989.1:9428-25833 GCA_003724115.2 Anethum foeniculum | reverse complement strand
CAAGTTCTCTACAAACCAAACTGAAGATCTCGAGGTAAAATCTCAAAGTACAAAATTGCAGACCAGTTCAATATCCAAGATTAACAATCAACAAACAATCCAAACAGCTGGATTGACAAGTTTACAAAAAGCAGCTTGAAGAGTGTGCAAGATCAGCGGTGAAGATTAACTGACAAAGGAAGATTGGACTTAACACAGCGTGCAGAGATATGCTAAACCAGAAAAGGAAGATATACTTTTCCTTAAAGTGGAAATGACAAGTGACAGCTTAATAAAGTGATCAGCATTTCTTTTTGTACTCTGTGTAAATCAGAAGTCAACTATAATATAAAGTTGACACCGGTCCTTTGTTAAGGAGTAACAAATAGAATATGAATTCTTGTAATCTCTCTCAAGAAAGAAGCTAAGTTCTTTAACATAAAAGAACTTAGAGATTTTGTAGCGAAACACTTCTTAATTTTAATACAAAATTAAGTGAGTTTCGAAAGGTCTGCGTTCTTCATAACTGCATACTATTATTTTATCTCGTTTAGCAAAAGAAACCATAAAAACTCAAAAACCCATTCACCCCCCCTCTGTGTGTATTTCATTACCTAACATATACATAAAGCGAGTTGCAGTCACACCTCTTCCATACATATAAGAACTTGCAGCAAACCTATTTTCAGAAAGGTATGTTTCATACACATAAAATGGCTCATTCTGTAATAAGTAGGTGACCTAGGACCACAGGGAACCTAGCAGCAAGTGGCAGAAATCCAACTGGCTCTACAAGCATGCATTGGCTGGCTATGACATCATAAACACTTGTAACGGAAACCGAGGTTATGAGTGTGTCAACGGGAAGGCACCTGGTTCAGTCGCAGCTGAAAACTTGCTACCATTCATCTCTACAAAACTGTCCTAATCTGCAACACATTCTAGCTTTGAATCTTCTTAGGAAGATTCTTCTTGTTCAGGTTCACTTTCTGGAGTTTCATTAATATGAACTTCTTTGGCATCTTCATCCATCTGGTATTGCCCCTTCTAAGGTGATTTTATTTCCATTCACCTTTGATTTCTCAGATGGACGAAGGCAAATCTGAATATCTGTCTTCCATTATCTTCAACTTTCACCAATAAAGGTTTAAGAACCGTACATGGAGGTGCCACTACAACTTCTTCGAAACAAAGATTTTGAGGCCATAAAAGTGAGAGGGGAAGACATTTGTGATACTTTTGAAACTCGTACCTCCACCAAACCACTTCTGAGAATACTCAGCTGATCAAACATATAAAAACATAAGAGCATGTACATAATTATGCATAAGAGCATGTACATAAGAGCAAACATATAAAAACATATGAGCATGTACATATAAAAACATAAGATCCACTTTGCTCTCGTAACAAAGAACCTCAGTGATTGCATTTCGATTCTCTTAAATATGATTTGCTGCACTTTTTGTTCCTTCCTTTTTAACACGCTTAGACATATCACTTGGATTAGCTTGATATTTGATCGTCTTTAGATGGAAGTAAATGTGGCGGCACAACACCTTCAAGGCCATATTCTGTAAATTTAGAAAAACATTCCTTTCTAGCTTAAAATATATAATAAATTTTATTAATTAATATTTTATTTTATTTTATTTAAAATGACTCATAAATATGATATTCATCTGAAGTTGAAAATTTCAGATAGAAAACTCTGTTTTTCAGGTCTAATTGCGAAGTGAGAAATTCAATATTTTAAAATAATTATCACTGAACACTACAATAAACTAACTGAGCTAAAGACATTAGCTTCCTTTGATAAACCTTGAGCAAAGGAAATTTTAGATGTATATAGTTTTTAAAAGATTCATCAATATTTCTCAACAAACCAATCAAGATAACATGGTTAGCTTTGTGCTGGTTATGATGAGAAGTTTTTCCTCTTGGAACAAATTGATCAAAACCTTTCATGAATCAATAAGCTCTCGGAAATGGAAAAAGTATCACCTGGTCATCCATTTTTAACATCAGGATGATCTGCCTGCTTGCGGGCGGTCTTGGAACTCAGCCATATCTATTAAATCAATAGGATAACTTGAGTTTCCAAAGTTTTCTAGAGCTCGCAATAGATTCATTTATTTGTCATCTCTTCTAGAATATGAGAAACTGTGGCATGCTTTGCAATTCTTCTAAATAGGCATCATGCTACAACATGCACAGAACAAACAATATTCAGGTCATCCACCTTCATTTCTTCTACCAGGCAAGAAACAAAAAATAATATGTGAGTATACAAAATCATGCATAATACCGAAACCAAGTGTTAAAATACAAAATCTTCATCTCCGTAGTTTTATAATAACTATAGTGTGCATCATATTCATAATTATTGTAAAATTTAACTATGTTATGGTAATGATAATTAGCATAATATTTCCACTGAGAAGCATGTTGTTAATTTTTTTTTGAACCTACATAGCTGAGATATCACAGTTGCCATGGCGGCTAGGCCCATTCTTCACCACCTTCATCTTTTATGGCACCATCATTCTTTGCAAATGCAGCTTTACCTCCTACCTATTAGCATAATCCTAAAATGGCATCGACTGCATCTAGGCAGTCCCTCAAGAAACTAACAGACTTTGCAAATGAATTGTTCATACTATTAGCATAATCCTAAAATGGCATCGACTGCATCTAGGCATCCCTCAAGAAACTAACAGACTTTGCAAATGAATTGTTCATACTAAACTAACAGACTTTACAATGATATCGCTAAGCTTTCTCTAAAATCTTTATCAAAAATTTGAGTACCTACTAAGTAGTATTGGTTTTTAAAATCGAGTAAAATTTAAATATAAAAATTAACTGTATGTACACAGGAATTTCTTACCATATACAAAATTAATTTTAAAATATTAATATTAGTTTTAAATTTTAAGGTTGCACTTTTCTAATATTAACAAATAAAATTATATTGATATGTTATATTAGCCTATTTGGAGTACCATATAAGTTAGAAAATAGATGACACTATTTTAAAAAAAATAAACGTGAGAAATAGTTAGAGTTTATTGATTAAATTCTTTTAAAAAGTTAAAAATTATTAAAATATTTAAAATATTTTGCATAATAAATACTAAATATAACATCTGCTTCGCAAATGCGAATCTTTTTTTAATATATGTAATTATTCATATATTACTATGTATTCGTTTTAAGAAGGGGTCAGGCTCCCGGTGGAGCAGAGGTTATTAAATAAAATAAGTTTCAAAAGATATATTAAAATATAGGATCAAATGTAATACACATCCGAAAATAAAAAACATTTAGTAACATTATAATTTGTATGTGTTTTTAAAAATTAAAGAGAGAGAACATGTCTTTAAGATTTTAAAGAGTCTCAAACGCTCTTCCAACTCAAAAGTTGTTCATTGCACATCAGGAGTTTGTTGGAGATGTTTAAAGGTATTTTTAATTTAATATTAAATTATGACATATTCATCCAAAATTATAACGTTATTATATTTAATAACGATTTTTTTTATAAGACTTATAAATCTCATTCTTATCTATCATAAATTTCTAGTCGGCCGCCTAAAGTGACGCCTCACATTTTGAACATTATGTAACTGCAAATGATTCTTATAATTCATATTAAAATAAGTTAAATCATTTTAGTACCAAATCTATATTAATTTCATAATTATAAAGTATTAAATATTTAGGGAGCACGCGTGATCATAAAACTTAAAAAATCTAATATACTTTATACATTTTAATTCTCATCCATAATAATTTTTTTTTAAATCTAGTTATTTAATTTTTAAATGAAACGACATCTACTTTATCCATTTATATATAGTAAATTTATATATAGTAAAAGATAACCTTACACCTAGCATTATTATATAATTTTTTTTAGAAAATTAAAAAATAAATTCTTAAATTTACCATTTAAACTCTAATTTTTATTTTTAGACATTTTATTCACAAAACTATCATTAACATTTTTATAGTGGAGCGGATTGATTTTATGTTTATCATGAGTAATTATATAGTTTACACCTCAATTGAAACTTCAATAATCACATTAAATTATGGAGAACTAATTTTACGAAAAAAACAATCTAATCATATATTTATGAAATATAAAACATTACACATTACAACTATCCAACATATATTTTATTACTAAATTTATGTACTATGTTCTTATTGAGCAATAAAATTATTTATAATTTTGAATAACTTGTATGAGTAATAAAATTTAATATTTTTAAAAAAATTAAAATATTAAATTTTGAATACCGAGTTAACATTTTTCCTCATTAAATATATTAGTAGTAATTATATCTTTTGATTATTGTTAATTGGGTAATGAAGTCCTAACTAATAATTTTGAACTTAATATGTTAAAACTATTATAGTCTTAAAGAATTGTATGTATGAATTTCAGACCTAATTTTATATAATTTTATATTATAAAACTTTTTAGAATGACATGTTTTTGTATGTAAAATTTTTGTAATTTATAGTTTTTATTTAAAAATATATATATATGAACAATAATATTTATTTGAAAAGTTACGGGTTTACTAATAATCCATTAGAAAAAATAATATATGTTAAGATTATGTAAAACAGGTTATACAAATATTTTTGAAATTCTTATAAATTTATTTTTTGCTATAAACATCTTTTATGAATTATAAAATTCTTATAAATTATAGAATATTTACTTTATCATAGTATTAATAATTTTTATTGATAATAAGTAATTATCTATTAATTTTATACTAAAACAATAACTTTTTAAAGTTTAATTATATTATTTAATTTTGATTAAAATTATGTAAATTATTGCTTCAAAGTATCTTGTGTGAACCAACTTTTTGTTTAAGTTATAGATTAAATTAGTAAAATAAAATTAAAAGAAAATTGTTAGCCGTTCAAAGATAGCATATTTTAAGTTTATCTAGTAAAAATATCATTTATTTAACCATTGAATTTGATGAATATTTTGTTGAACTACTCGTAAACATGTTTTTAAATTAAAATATATATGAGTATTCAAAGAAAAACAATTAAACTAAAAATATGTTTGTATTCAATTCAACACAAAATTTAATTTTATAAAAGTAATTGCTATATTATATTTTCTTATTTCCTAATTTCTACAAATGAAGAGTTTTTTTTTTTTTTTTTTATCAAATTTACATAATCCCCGCCCCCGAATATGTTTTCAGAATATGTTTTCAGGGCACTTAATATCAGACACTAAATTTTTTATCTTACCAAAACTATTAACATTCATTCATTAGAAACATTTTTTCATAACAAACAAGCTCCAAATCTAGAAAATACCCATATGCAATCACTGAATTTACAGGTTCACAATGCATCACAGCAGAATATGATAAATTCACTACAGTCAGTTAGGTTCTACTTTTCTGAACTTAGGACAGAGTAACTCTATAAACTCAAAAGTGGATCTTTACAAAAATAAAATAAGATGTGAGTGTTCCCCAACATGCAAACCTCATTTGGGCAGTTTCATATTTCTTCCCTGCAACTACTCAAGCCTGCATCACCACAGATTACTCAGCACGCAACAGTTAATACTCTCCACCAGAGATGGTACACAACCTTTACAATCACAAAAAGAATGCATAGCTGGTACTCAACACACCTTTTATTTTTCAGTCTCCTTCAATTCCATGAGTCCTGTCACATATGCCAGGAAAATCACAAAAAGTTAATTCTGAAAAATTGTTATAAAACAATATGCATTTACACTTTGGAGAAGAAAAACCAATATGCTCCTACTATTGAAGCACTAAGAGCTAGTTCTATCAGTATTACAAAATTAGCAAGTAAAGTTTGATCTTGTCATATAAAATAACATAGTTAACAAAACAATGTAAACAAAATAATTATTTATCTTGTAACAATGTAGCCAATGTATTTTCATTACATTCTTCTGTAATCATAGACCACTTGGATCCTAATTTTTTATAACAGTGCAACAACAAAGAACCGACATTTTTCCCTTGCCAACAGTACATCAATCTAAATTGGATTACAAACACCTGATAAACTTCACAGAAATTATTTAACAAACATAACAAAAATCTTATAAATATCAAACTTTCAAGTACCTGGAACAGATCCAACAGCCCCATATGCTCCTGAATCACCATCCATAACATCACATTCCACATGACCATCTTCATTCAAATTAGAACCTCGCCCTACATTTCTACATGGATCATCCTGATAAATCTGTTAGCATAGACGATACTCATAACTCTTCTCTTGAACAGATTTATTAATAAAGGCACAGCAAATTTTGATAAAATGAAATTAAATGAAATACCAAAGAATTATAATTTACATGTAATAAGAATGAAAATGATACCTAAAGTAAAATTTTCCTAATCTAAATAGTACATATGTCGTAAAAATATCATCTTTTCCTGCTAATCAAAAAACAAACCAAAATCAATATACTACAATATATCAAAACAATAGAATAAATATACCCAATACGACAGAAAATTAACCAATACACGACCGTCGTCAGTAAACTACTTATATACATCCGACTATATAAAACTGGGTAGATGCTTGCAATTAATTTGAAACATTAGACTACTTGAAAAATTTTGAGACACTAAAAAGGTGCATTCCGTTCTCCAATATGAACACTCTTTTTAATGCCCATTTGCAGGAGAACCTCTTCAACATCACATAGTTCCCCCGGCAATTCTATAATGGTACCACCGCTTTTGAAGTTTAATAGCTTACTCTTTCAACAATAGGATATCATCCACGCCTTCCACCATTGTCCCGTCCACATGCACTTGACCATGAAAAATAATTTATTTTTTTAGAATCCAATGATTTAACTTGAGGAGTGTTTTGCAACAAAAGAACCATTTTTCAACTTCACCAATTTATGCAAAGCCTTTGAGGACAAACCATTCTTACTGATAGCTTTTTGAGAAATAGTCCATGATTCCACTTTGCATTTGCCAACATTTTCTCCTTTCCTTTCATATTTTGAGTATGCAATGGTTTTGGGAGTCTCAACCTTAAAAGAAGTGTTTGCTGCATATGATATGTTACAAAAGTATCTAAACTTTATACTTCTATGATCATTGACTTAGTACCAAAGAAATCATTGACACTCCCATTTATTTAATTATCATAGTCAAGATTTTTTAACTGACTTCTAATTATCTATATGTAATTTTTCATAATATTTTGTAACCGGAAGATAATAATATCTTAAGATAAATGTCTAATAACATTCAAGAATATTTAAGAACTTAATGCATATAAATATCTATATTATTACATGTAAGGAATGACATAAATATCATATATTATACATGTAATAAATAATCGAAATGCAATCCAATATAAGTTCTTGTCCATATAGTTTTGATTTAGAATTACCTAGTGCATTGAGCATTAGCTAGCTACGGACCTTTTGGTATGTTTTCTCTATGCACAAATCATTGCTTCCAACTTAAAAGCCTATCTGCTCCTCCTGCAAGTTACAAAAAATCAAAGCAGTAAAGACGTACGTCCATTCTATAAGAAAAACATTAAAGAACCTATAATAGAAGCAAGGTACTGGAAAGGTAATGATAGGTTCTCCTATTTAAGCAAGGTTCTCCTAATGATAGGTAATGATAGCTAAATAGCCAAATTGTGAATCTTAATAATGGCACAATTGTGGACATGTATCAGTAATTGTATGCTAACATTTTGCTTCACAAAAATGGTAAATTACATAGAGATTTTGATGACGGAAATCTGATAGAAGCAGTGTTGGCTAATGATAAAAAAAAAATTAACAGTTCATTCAATATGTCTTTGTATAACAAAATAGTATATCACACTAACCATTAGAAATGGCAGATAACGGAGTCCGGTTCAACGAATTAATGTCAATTTCTATAAGAACAATCAAGATCATAACAACTTAAATTTGCAATAAACACATGCATAATAAAAGAGAGAGTGAGAAATCACAATTAAAATAAAAGAACCTGTTTCCAACAGGAAGCTCATCATCACATCCCACGCGACACCTACTAACAAAATTTGATTGAGCAAAGTAAATGCAAACATGTTAAAAAAAAATACAAATGCAGAAATAAACTTCTTCTTTGGTGCATTTTGTCAAACATCTAGTGAAACAAAGAAAAAAAGAATTTCCAGCACTATTCGTAACAGTAACATAATATCATAAAGGAGGAGATGAAAACACCATTAATAAACAATAGAGATAAGAGATTGTTAAATCAAACATATATATTTATATACACACACCTTTAATCAAAATTGAGATACTATGATGCGTAGAATACTTGTAACCTGCAAAAACAAAAGAAACTAATTAGAATCGAGAACACATTGATGAATACAAACCTAATTTTAGCGTAGAAGATGACAATTTTATATTCTCTTATGAAAATCAATTAGATCGATTGTGATAATGAAAGAAGTTAAATGTGATTTGTGAAATTCAAAATTCAAATTATGATTACAAAAGACATGTAATCCGATAAAAGTTCAAGGCATGATTATCGGGATAAAAGTTATGGTTACGTATATGACATGTTTCTACGCTTAATTTTGAATCATAATTGATGTGGGCTGGATTAGCAGGCCCATTTACCCGATTTTCGTAGGGAAATTACTGTCATAACCCTGAAAAACTTTATTTTGTAAAGAGGCTAAAGGGTGAAATTGTAAAAATGACTTGTTCTTCACTAGCAGGAATTAAAATACATAGATAAATTCTTTGAAAGCCTGGATTAATTTACATGACAACAGTGATTGGTGTTCAGGTTTAAAATGTGATTCCTGGAGATTAATTCTGTAGGCTACATAATTAAGTACTCATATAGTCCACTTTAACACTTAGTACTTACTGTGATTACTGGGTAGCAAAAGTACAATACAATAAATCTTTAGATATAGTCAGAAGAGTGAACTATAAGAATAATAAATCTAGAAGAGAACCAAATGGTTGATTTCCATATAACAAAAATATAACCAAAATTAAAAGACTAAGTTTTTTTTTTTTCCAGAAGGAGGGATGACCTTGAAGATGCTTATGATGAGAAGTTGTTCTTTGCAGTCTTGCAGATTTACGTCATCAATAGAACTTAAAGAATGACTTGGCATATCAAACAGCAACATTTGATGATCTAGTACAAGAATTCGAGCATGTAATTGTTGGAGTGCTTGGATGATTTAATTTAGGCATTTTAGATGGAAGCGAGGGAAATGGAGCTTCGCAGTTCAGCACTTGAATTGCCTGTTTTACTGAAGGTTGGAGCTCCTGATCAGGGTGAGCGCACCATAGCCCAACAGTCATCAAGCACGTCATTTCTTTCTCATCAAACTCTGCAGACAATTTATGATCAGCTGCCTCAAGAATCTTCCTTATCCATAAAGTCCCCATATAAACTCAACCAATATTACCTCGCCTTCCTTAGTTGGGTAAAGTGGTCTTCTTCCTGAGGCAATTTCTAAGGCAACAATCCCAAAGCTATAAATAAATATCTGTTTTTTTGCTGGGTTTGCTCGTCATGACATACTTCGGTGCAATCAATCCCATTGTCCCTGCTAGAGGAGTTGTTTCTAAATCCAACATTATGTTACTTGTTTTAATATCCCTACGCAAAACACATTGTTCCCATTCCTGACGTACATAAAGCAAAGCTGACGCCAGTCCAAAAGCAATGTTATACCTCAATTTCCATGTCAAAAACATATTTTCCTTGTAAAGATGAGAATCCAAACTACCATTCGGCATAACATCGTAGACAAGTAAGAGTTCCTTTTCTTCGTGACACCAACTAATCAGCTGAACTAAATTCCTGTGTCTTAATCGATTAATAATCTTTACTTTTGATGCATACTCTTTTATTCCTTGTTTAGATCCCTTTGATATCCTTTTGACAGCAACATAAGAGTCCAAATGACTCAAGAAACCTTTATAAAGACCTCTAAAACCCCATTGTCCGACCTTCTCTGACTCGGCAAAGTTCTTTCTTGCCTCAGACAATGTTTTGTACAAATACTTCTTTGGTCTACTTTCATATTTAAATCCATAAGAAACCTTCAAAACACTGTATTCTTTGTTCTCAACTGCTTTCCGCTTCTTCTTGGACTTGAACCAAAGAAAGGCCAAACCAGTGACCAAATTGCAGGCTGAGGAGCCTACAACAAGCCCCCCTACTAACTTCGTAATGTTTTTCTTTTTTGGCCTTGGGGCGTCTAAACGAATGCTTGACCTGAAATTACATGCATGAATTCTATGTGTTTCCTAGAAAGGAAGTCCTGTTGCAGCTGAAAAGCCAATAGCAACTTCTTCTGGTAAGTACTTGCTAAGATCAACTTCATACGAAAGACTCGCTGTGTAAGTTCCATTCTCAGAAAATGATGTAAAGAGAACACTTAAGTTCTTGGCAGAAGATTCATAACTGATCCAAGCTACATTTATAGATCCATTTGGGATACGACTTCTCCATCGCTTTTTTTTTAACAGATGCCATTGAGTTAATATCTATACCTACATGATCATATGATGGGTCCCAATCATTCTTGAAAGTATCAAACTCCACTGCAATAAATTGATTTGGATACGAGTTGAGTATCTTGTCACCACTTACAAGACCAAGGCCACCGCCTTCTTGAACAGTAGGCATATAAAATCCAACAGGCGCAATGAAAAATGGTATCACATCTGCATGTGCAGAGCTACCACATGCGACTTGATTATGAATGAAAAATCTGCTACCTCCCAGATTCCGTCTCCCTTAGCTGCATTGCCTTAAAGTATGTGGCTCGACCAGAATTTTTTAACATGCCTTCAGCATTATGGTTGAGGGTTAATTGTATTGCAGGATCAGAATGTGCAGCATCACCAGCATAGGTTATTCCCTTAGTGTTTGGATTAAATGTAGTGTAGTTAAAGGAAATTTGCGCATCACATGAGAAAATAGAGAAATGCAAAATGATGATCATGAAAGTACAAGGATAAATTTTGACTTTGTAGGGATGAAAGATATTCCAAAGATTGTAGAGCAACATTTCTAGTTTAGCTGGACAGGAACATTAAACTGTAGAGAATAAATCAAGAAAAACAAACTGCAGCTACATCTCTGTTAATATCATTAATTTAAACTTAATTGTGATACGGAATAATTTTGCTTTTGTGTAATCTTGTACATCAACGTTAGAACTACAATTAAATGCTTTAAGTATCAGTGTACCTATGCATATTCATCTCCTCTAGAATTTGTCACGATTTCATGAAACCATGTTATATTATAATTCTGCTACAACCATTATATTATGCATTTCCCATTACATTCATTTCCACAGTAAACACTTCCATTGAGTTCATTTTCTAATACCTGCCCAGCTGGCATTTACATATATATTAAGTTCTTCAATCGCACTTATATTTGTCGTACAAAAGTTTCTTGTTTTCAGATGTCCCGTAATTGTTACCTCTGATAATTTTCTATCAAGTATCAAACCGACCTATTTGTTCTTCAAGCTCAAGATTCTCCTGTGCGCGTTGCATTAGAGGTCAGCTAACCATTAACTAATGTTATAAACCAAAGGCCATTTGTTAAAACTGAATGGTTATAAACCAAAGGCCATTTGTTAAAACTGAATGGTATGAATCAAGTAAATAAAATTTTGGAATAATTCAGCCATAAAATTTGACGTGAACTATTCAAATATTTTTGGACTTAGTTATGGTAGTTCTTATTTATCAGTAACCAGCTGCCATTCTTATCAAGTCCTTAACAAGTTCTATATGATCATATTTATGGTCCAAATGTGGAGTGTTGAATCTCTTCTAGCATTTCAATTTAAGGGGTGTACGGAGCTACTAATGGCGATAGTTAACAAATATGACTTAATATTGTTTGGTTGCCTTTCCAATACCCCTAGTGATGATATTGTTTGGTTGCACAAAACAAGGGAAGTGCAACTTCCTTGAAAGTGTCAGCACGCATGATACGTGGGATGTCCACCCTTGGTAGTGTAAGAGTTAGTTATTAGTCTTGCATGTTTACCTAAACCTAAACTATCTTGTATCAATTTATGTTCCAATTAAAAGAAAAGCATAGTTTCTACATTTCTATACTTTTTATAAGTACCCTCCCGGTGTAGTTATCCTAGAGTAGCTTATAATGAAAAAGTTATTAAACTACGCATTTAACACGTTGCCTATAATTGGCTATAAAAGGATTTCCTTGGAGAGTAATGCTAGAATAAGAAGCTGCGCTTAGTGACGGAACTGTAGTAATATTTTTTTAAAAAATATTAAATATTAATTATTATTATTATTATTATTATTATTATTATTAAATATGATATTACAACATCTTTTTGACTATATTTGATATAAAATAATAAAGGTTAATTACTTAAATTTAAAAAACATATATTGTGTTTTACAATTAAATAGCCTGAATAATAAAAAAAACCTCTAAAATTAACTGATCCATAACATCCTTAATTCTACCTGACAAAAGACTGCATTCGAATAACTAAATCAATCAAGCATTCCAAAATCATAAAATCAATCAAACAATAACACCTACAGTTAAAGGAGAACCAAGAATCAAGCCATGACGTAATTTCAGGTGATGTGTTTGAAACTGTGTCTGACGTAATTCTGAAAAAAAAGAGTGAGTTCCTTCATATAGGTGTTGGGAGATTTGGTGAGCAAGTCTGTGTGCCTGATTGGGCTTTTAAATACCTAAAAGATAGAATTATATGACTTGACATCTATTATCTAAGAGATAGAATCTGATTTTGACTTATTTTATCCTCTATAATTTTATAAAAGATAGGGAATTTAGCATCTACTAATCTGAGAGATAGAATCTGATTCTGACTCATTTTATCAGCTATAATTTAGGTAATTGTTGTTTATCTAAGACATGGAAACTGATTCTAACTTATCTTTTCCGCTATAATTTTATAAAAGATATGAATTTGCTTCCTTGTAGAATTTTATGACTTGGCATCTGCTGATCTAAGAGATAGAATCTGAATCTGACTTATCTTATCCGCTATAATTTTAATAAAGATAGGGATTTGCTTCCTTGTAGAATTATATGACTAGGCGTCTACTAATCTATCTCTGATAGAATTTGATTCTGACTTATCTTATCAGCTGTAATTTATGTTGTTTTGGAACAAGATTTAGGGTTTCGTTCGCAATTAATGCTAGGGTTTGTAAGCGTGGAACTTTAATGGTTGCACTCGTGTTCGAGACTACACGGTCCTTAGAAGATGCCTACGTATCTCTGTATTATAGAGAATTAAGCCAAGTTGTAGTTCCGAGGAGGGGTAAGGCCCCTTTATATAGGTGTATGAACCTAGGTTTGATAAGAATTCGGAGACTTGATGGATAAGTCACTACGCCACACGTGGGCTACTATAATGCAAGTGTTACAAGCAGCGTTACATTAGTTAAGAGATTTTTGGCCTATTGTAACACCTCTCAGTTAGTGTTACAATAGCTATAAAGCTAGTGTTGCAAACAAATCCCAGTGTTGCAGAGCATGTAACACGAGCACCTGGTGTTACATTAGGTACTTTTTATTTTTTAAAAATATAAAAATAAATTTATTATCATAAAACAAGATCAAAGTTATATTTTGATTTATTTTTTACTCTAACATATAGTATATAATATAATACGAATTTTTAAAATTTATTATATTTATATATTTAAGATTTTTATAATTTCAATTTAATTAATAAATAGAAGATTTAATTGTTTAACTGAAAAATTAAATAACAAAAATTAAAATCACACATATTATTGTGAAATGTATGGGCGGTAATTTTCGCCCCAAAATGAAAACTACTTCCTCACAGACTCTCTCGATGGTCACTCTATTCCTCTCACTCACTCTATTACTTCAAGAAATACTGCATACTCTCTTGATGCTCTCTCTCACTCTCAAATTCTCCCAAAATGAAACACGAATTGAAGAACAAGTTAAACACGAATTTGGGTCAATACTCCCTAATTCTCTTCCTCTCTCTATTCCTCTCTCCCTCGACATGACTATGGATCCAATTTAAAGGCAAATACTAATTTTTAATTGATTTTGCAGGTAGTTTGAGCTTCAAAATGGGGGTTCGAGTGAATTGGTAAGTATATACATCTTAATTGAAGTTTTGTTTTGATTAATTACGGGTTTTGGTATGATTAATTTAGGATTTGTTTTGCAGGCGATTAGGGCTTCAAAATTGGGGGTTCGAGTTCATTGGAGCTTTCGACAAGGTAATAGTGAAGTTATAATGAACTGTGATTCTGTTGAACAGGTTAGAGCTATGATGGGAGCGTGTATATATCCGTTTGTATTGATGTTTCACTCTGACTTGATTTAGATAAATTTTCTCTCTGTATTTATTTCTTTGTGCATCACATAATGTTTTTATTTCTCTGTGAAGATGATAATTACTGAAGCTGTTTTGTTCTGTTTTTGAAATTTGGATCCATTGGTGAAGATGTGCGAGTTTTTCAACAAGCTTGATTTTGATATATAGCTACGTCGAACAGAGTATATATAACTTGATGTGTAATGTGCTGATATTTTGAAAGCTCTGGTTTGATCATGTTTTAAAAGGATTTAAAATGATTTTGATATGTAGAGACATGCAGAAATTAAGAACTGTTCGTTATTTGGAGAAAGACAACACATTAGTTTTGTAAGATGAGAAACAGTAAAGAGAGCACAATTTCATTTTAATCATTTTAGTTCTATTTTATTTTATTTAATTGATACATTATTTGTATGTGTCATAATGGTGCACAACTAATTTATCTGGGGTTTTACTAGATACATGGGCACAATAACTAGCATTAGTGACCTGGATTATGTTCAATGGCCAAACTCTCATTGGCGCTCAGTAAAGGTTTGTCCATACCTTTGGGTATTTTGCTGGTATATATTTTTGGTCCTTATGGTTTCGTTAAATATTGCCTTGTTATCTTAAAACTATACATGTTGTGTGCAGGTGGGCAGGGATGAGTCTACAGCTGGGGAGAGGCAACCAAGAGTGTCTCTTGGGAAATTGAACCTTTGACAACATTCTCAATTGAAAGGCATATGTTATAGCCTACTTGTTTAGTTCGAGGATTTAACTCAACTCAACTCAACTAAGAATGTAATAAGTAAATATCAGATCAACAGTCACAGGGATCTCAGAAAAGTATTACTCGTCAAAGAAAGAAGAATCAAAGTTAATCTACATTCAAGAATTACATCACTGGAAGAAGCTCATTTAATTGATCAAGCCTCAATGAAATAAGTCAAGAAAGTGGAACCATTTACGTGACAAAGATCTCAGACAAGTGACAGTCAAATTTACAGATATTCAGTACAAGGAAATAGGGATTCAAATTGAAGAAAATCACAACCGTAAAGTCAAGACATGAAGAACCATCGCAGAAGTTAGTCACTCATGAACCAGACAGTACATCGAGTATCAACATTGAAGTGGTGGAATTTCTTCAAATTTTTCAGTGATTTTCAGAATGATGGTTGCTGTCATGAAATTGATTTAATTCCTTATTAATTAATTAAATCAATTAGTTAATTTATGAAAATATTAAATTAATTAAAAAAATTAATTAATCTAGAATTAAGTTAATGGATTTTAGTTTGATTTATCAGTTTGTTATATTAATACTATCAGACTTGTACTGATAATACTACTAAGGTAGTACTACCGATAGTACTACCAATACAACTGGTAGTATTACCGATAGTACTACCAGTTCAAATGGTAGTATTACCGCTAGTACTACAAGTTCATTTGGTAGTATTATCAGGTATGTTTTGATAGTATTATCCTTATAACTAATTATTTTAATCAGCTAAGTAATGAGGTGTATAAATCAAGTCAACCCGATCAAAATATAGCAGACATTCACTTTCAGCCGAGAACAGAAAAACAAAAGCTTCACATTCATTTCTCTCGGCCAACCACCTGCAAAGATTAAAGAATTAATTTCTAACATTTATTGTTGAATTCAATCCATTAGAAATTAGTTGCTTGTACTTGTGAAACTATCTAGCGGATCAAATATCCCTAGACTTTAATCTCAAATTGCTTTTAACATTAGATCCATTTATCACAAAAATAGATAAATTCATGTCGAATTTATTCTAGTTTTGTTTTAATTAGTTTAAGATTAGATCCTTGTAATCTGTACCGTATTTGTAACAACCCTTCAAGTTTAATATAAGTTATATTTAGCTTGAATCTCGTTTCAATTTTTATTCCGTATTAAATCTTAGTAGTACATTGGATTGTGCTCGTCGTGAAAATGATAGAATAATTCTTTAGAATA
>PHNY01108983.1:1378-15284 GCA_003724115.2 Anethum foeniculum | reverse complement strand
ATAATCAACTTGAAGTTTATAATACATGTCTCAACTTATATAGGAAATCAATATAAGCTAGAATTCCGAAAATACCCTTAATATAAATAATGAATAATAATATAAATATATATTCTAACATACTAAAGATAATCAATGTTATTAATAAACATAATGGATCATAGTGCGATAAAATTCAACCACAACCATGTAATCGCGGCCTACACTTTTTTCTCTGTATCATTATAAAATTGAATGTGTGAAATAAACATAGTTGGCAATATATGTAATGTTGTTGTCTTCTTTTATAAACATATAGATCCTCGAGCTGCTGGGATGAGCGAGTACGAGGTGTTAAATAATATATGTTGTGGTATAAGATCGTGTTGAGGACTTCTCTGACACCTTAAGGTTTTAGTTTAGAGTGAGTGATTATTTAATTAACACGAGGTACTTGAAAGAAAAGGAAGGTGCATGAAAAGGCGTACATGAAGAAGGAGCTCCTTGCCGCTTTAGTAATAACAAACTTCAGAGGATCACCTGGGATTACAAACATGTAACTCCATTGTTTGCAATCTCAGGGAATGGCCGTCTATTTTACAACAGTGCACTGTTTTCAATGTTATTAGAAGTAATTGTTTGTATTGGCATTGATCATATATTGTCTCTTTGGCAATTCGATATTCAAAGTAATTTGAGGCGTCACTCTGTTAATGATAATACAACTTACATTAATATTTACTCTTAGAAGTTACACAGTGTTCTAAGAATTTGATATTTAAGTAATTTGAGGCATGACTTGTTGATGATAATACAACTTACGGTAATAGATACTCTTAGAAGTTACATACTACATGCTGTCCTAAAAATCAAATCACTGATTTTACTGATTAATTACCCGATTAATCATTATAAGATGCTATGCTGATTCGACTTTAAAGTCCGATTAATCACTGAATATGTTTCTTAAACTAATATTTCAATCTTAATAAATTAAATATTAATTCGGATTAATCATTTTGATTAATCACTGCAAGATATATTTACCGACTAATTTCGATTCCCGTCTTTTAGAATACTGACACTAGATAGGTATTTATAATATTTACTTAAAATCAAAAATATAATTTAGAATTATAAATTCATCGAAAATTAAATGTTAATTTTCTTTTTCATATTTTCCTTTCCAAATCATTTAACCGTTTTGTTTGTTTGGGTCACAACCATCTGATTCTAGCCGGCACCTATTTGAATCCCAACTACTATATTAACAGTTATAACTGCCTCTTCCCCGCCATATTTTTCTTTCTTTTCTATTCAGTCTCAATCTTTCTTCAGTCATTTCCCACATAGCAGACCCCAATAGACAAGGCCCTAGTTATAACGTAATGTTGGATGAGAATGTGAATCAATTTGGACAGGGTACTTCACAGGCAGGCCCTCCTGGTGGTGTTAATGATCAAAGTAACGAACATTTGAGCGGAAACTTTAATCCCGAAATTTTAAATTGTGGGAATCCTGTTCCCCTCTTGCAGTGGCCTGTCCCTCCAGTGCCTTATAGTTGCACTAATTGTCAAGTACTAAGAGAAATTATCCATACTATCGGTACGTGCACAAATTTATATGTACATGTAACATGTGTAAATAATTACGTACATTGATGTCGTTTGATTCTTGATTTATGTTTTTGTTCATTTTATTTTAGACGGAGAAAGTAGGAAGTTTGAGATTCATGGAAGAATTGGAATGATTTTTCATGGAATTCTTGAAATACATCGTCACGGTGAAAAGACTGCTCCAAGTATAGAGCACCAAATGTTTGAGTACGTTTGATTTTTCTTAAAGAATGTTCACACTTTTTTTTTTCTAATAATACAGTATGAATTTTCGAAAGTAAAAAGCCTTAAAATTTACTAAGAGTGTTACATAGTTTTTGCAAGGTACCTATACCTGTTGTAAAGACATTCCTACTTCAATATTGTGAAGAGCGGACAGAGGCTAGTTACAGATTAGTGAAAGATCCACTTTTGGCATTCAGTGAAGCCTTGTCCGTTGGATCAGATTGGGATTTCGGTTTAGATATTGATGAAATTCTGCGAGGATCTCCACCACCACCTATAGGTTTTGATTTCTTTATTAGTACTAACTTATCTTTTCCAGTTTTAATTTGTATTATTATTCCTTAAGAAGATCATTTAAGGGTACTGATATTGTGTTTGGGTACATGTTATGCTTTCATTTTCGGCAGGTGACAATGTAGAGCAAGAATCTGATGCTTCTGAACCCCAGGCTGAGAGCAGTAGAAGAAGTAAATCAAAGAGGAAGAGATATGGAAGGAGATTAATTAGGAGCAGGAACGTTAAAGATCAGGTTTTGAACTAAAACTTCTTGCTATAATCAGTAGTCTCTAATTACGAGAACGTGCAATTACTGCTTTGAACTAAAACTATTTTTATTTCTATGAATCTGCAAATCTTTTGTGGCATAATACATTTTTATCATGATGCATGTGCCATATTTAATCAATTTTCATAGTGTAACTTTTTAATATAATACAGAGGAACTTCTGTAAACGCCTGGAAGTGAAAGATTTCGTCGATTACTTCCATCTTACGATAGAAGAGGCTGCAGAAAAAGTTGAAATTGGCACCACTGTATTTAAGAACATTTTAAGCAGAGAAAAATTCAGCTGGCCCCGGAAAAAGGTCTTCAAGTCTTCCTGCGCTTAACTGAATTTCAGTATATATATATATATATTTATATCTTTATATTATGCGCATGGTATAAATTGCTTTCCCAGTGACAATATCAAAAATTTTGCAGATAAGAGACATTGAGAGGCAGATAGCGAATAAAAGCAAAGATCTGGATTCAGATGATCCCCAAAAAAGGGAAAGTGCTGAGGCCGAAATAGCGAAGTATACGCAAGAAAAGGAAGAAATTTATGCTCCATATAGATAGATATGATCAGGCTGGAGGGAAGTCTTTGAATCTGGTCTTTTAATCTTTTGATGGCTGTAGGGGCAGTTGGGAATTTAGAGACTGGATTAAACTTTGGTGGTTGTACTTTGTATATATACACTAACATGAAAACTGTAAATATTTGGTGCATTGTACAGTAAATCCATATATGTGATGTATTCATAGTCAATAGTCATAGACTGATCTACTAGATGTTACAAGTTTATGTGATTGAGTTTTTGTGATTTTAAGTTATGTAAAAGAAGTATTCAGGATCATAGCTATTTCACTCGGACATTGTCTAGAAATCGACCTTTTCAAATATTTATCGACATGAATAAAGTCGAAAGGTTTTTGAAATTCTTTAACAGTGAAATGACAAGTACTCAAGAGTTCCAAGTACTGAAATGAGATATTGCATGACATTCAAGTAAATTTTGCACTGTGCTCTGCTTGAAACCAGTGTTTTTTATCCGGGAAAAAAATAGTTCGAATTCTCTTCCAATTCTGCAAACTTGAATGCGAAAAACAATTCAGCAACTTTGGAAGAATTAAACTGCATAGCGAGCTTACGATCACAACTCAAGTTATCTTTTTACTCCCTCATCATACAGATTGTTAACACTTAAAAGGAAACGAGAAAATCCAGAACATCCGTTATTCGATATTTAATCAAATAGTTAACATTTCCTCCTAAACCATTATATTTCTCTTCGCTAATTTCAGCAGATCCCACTAACCTAAACTGTGTACCACTGAAATGTTAACAATTAATTTCTGTATTTGCTGCTGATTGCTTCTCTTTGCTTGCTATCTCGCATCTTTGTGAAATCAACAAGTCATGCACAAGTTTATTATAGCAAATGAAATTAGTACATAACATACAACACAAAATACATAAAACCTTCAAAAAAAATATAAATCATCAAAATTCAAAAGCCCATTACAGTAGTAACTGATCCACCCAAAAAACCCCAAAAGCCCAAATCTAAATCAGGCCCAAAAGCCCAAATACAAACCAGGCCCAAAAGCCCAAATACATATTTTCATCCATCCGGACTCTTCCCAAATCTCTCAAATCCAATTCATACCAAAATTTCAATCACATTCACCTTCTCTCTCTCTCTCTCTCTCTCTCTCTCTCTCTCCCTCTCTCTCCCCCAGGTCAAAATAAATTCCCAAACATTTCCCTCCTCTAAAACATATACACACATATTTTATACACATAATTTTCATTTTCTTGATCTATTTTCTTGAAATTGTGTGTATAAAAAGAACCCATTTTTAATCTGTATCTAACAGTGATGGATGTGGGTCAGCAGTATAATCCTCGAACTGTTGAAGAGGTTTTCAGGGATTTCAAGAGCCGTAGAGCTGGCATGATTAAAGCCCTCACCAATGGTAAAGTTTGCATTTTTATTCTTGTTTTTTTCAAGAACATTTATTTTTTGGTATTTTTTGGGTTGTAATTGTGGGTTTTGTTGGAAAAAAGTGATTAATTTGGTTTAATTTTTGTGGGTTTTGCAGATGTTGAAGAATTTTACCAGCAGTGTGACCCGGGTTAGTTTTACTGAGCTTTTGTTATTGTTTTCGATTAATTTTACTGTGAATTACTGTCAAGAATTTAATGTGATTTTTTGTTTTACAGTTATCTTTACTTGTAAATAGTCTGTTTTTTTAGCATTTAAAGAATTGTGCATTGTGTATATAGGGTCTTGTATGATTTTTTTATAGTATGTGCTTGAGTAGTTTAAACAGTGTGCCTCGTGAGTGTTTAGAATGGAGATTGTTACATTCAGACATTGCGTATGTTATGTGTTGTTTTATAATGTGTTCAAACTAGATGTTGATATAATTCCATTTGGTGATGATTGTTGTATTATATATGATTTGCTTCTGTGTAATTCACATGTACATTGCATGCCAAGACAAAATGATTTATCACATGTCAAAATATTGAAACAGGTAATATTCAAGTAATAACTAGGTAAAGTGGGTGAGTCTCTCGTAACAGTTGTTGCCTTCTTCAAATTACAGATAGAAATAATGCGGATATACTGGAGTTTTCCAAGAAATATTCAAATATCTACCCTTTTGGTTTTCAAGAAAAATTCTGGCTTCTGTGTATCTTGAAATTGTGTTGTGTACTATGATATTTATATGGTGTCAGTAGTGGTGATATAATAAAGAAATTGATTTTACTACTCTACATAATTATATTAAGGTACCAAAAGTTCCCTAATATCCTTTTTTAAGTTATTCTGGTCTCCACATTTGGAATTTACAAGTCATTAAGATATTACAATTGACTGCTTGAATCATGGACCAGTAGACTCACTTCTTTGTTCGAAATCTGTCTGATGATTAGTAAAACTTTTCTGCATTTGTAGTTTTGTACCTATGATCAGTCTATCTTATTCCTGAACTTAGATTACATAGTTATGCATTCTATTGAGATTTTGGATTTGCGAGGAAGATAATAAATTATTGCAAATATAACGTTTTCCTCTATTGTACAACAGAGAAGGAAAATCTCTGCCTCTATGGGTTTCCCAATGAACGATGGGAAGTCAATTTGCCTGCTGAAGAGGTTCCCCCGGAGCTTCCAGAGCCTGCACTTGGTATTAATTTTGCTAGAGATGGTATGCAAGAAAAGGATTGGTTATCTTTGGTTGCTGTTCATAGTGATGCATGGTTGCTTGCTGTTGCATTCTACTTTGGTGCTAGATTTGGATTCGATAAAGCTGATAGGTATAGTTTTCATTTTTCTGTCCCTGATGATTATTGTTGTACACGTGTACACAACTTCTGAGTTAAATAAAAAAGTTGCATACCTTTAACAAACAAGTTTAACATCAATGTCTCCCCTAAACACACAGCTTAAAAATATTTTTGTGCCTATAGGATGAAAGAATACTTGACTTCTTATTCTGTTATCTTGCTTTTCATCAAAATTGGATGGATGTGCAGTAAACCAAGTTAAATTTAAGTGTCTATTACTCATTCAAGTTTTTACTTTTTTTTTCTGTGTAGTAAAGAACTTATATCTTCTACTACATATTCGAGAAAATGTGGATGTAAAATTGTTTTACAGTAGCTCATTTCTGGCTTGTGGGTTCTATCTATCTATTATTTTCTTATCCTATTACAATATAGTATCTTGAACCTTGTGGAATGACCTGCAGGGAAAGAGTGACTTATCTTGGTCTTGCCCTTTTAAGGAGAATTGGTAGCTCTTCTTCTAATCTACTTTTTGTGTCCAATTTTGAATGTCAACTCTTAAGTGTCTTGCAGATATTGCAAAATGTATGTATTAGCGTGTAGAGTATAAAGACTTGTCTTGCAGATATTGCAAAATGTATGTATTAGCGTATAGAGTATAAAGACATAGATTCACATCCCAAAAATAACATAAATGGCATGTAAAATGTATTAACTTTTCAAATATAACATATAACTTTATGATAATTGTTAATAAAAGTATCATAGAAGCATCACCTCGTAAAAGATTTATACCACAAAGTGCCATTTAATGAGGTGACACTCAAAATAATTTCCAACCCAATCAATAAGATGCCTGTAAAATTGTAGCTCTCCTCGGCCTCAAGGATGCTAAACAACATGCATAACGAGATTATTAATATGCATATGGACACTAGTTGTGTGCACGTTATCTTTTAATTATCTTTACGCTTTCCTTTATTTTTTGACGGGTGACTATATTGTTAGCATTAGTTAAAGCGTTGAGAAGTGGGATTTTAGAATAATTTTTATAATACGTGTTTGGTTTGTCAAGGAAGACAATTTTCGTACGACATGTCAAGAGGTAGTACTGTAACATGGTACAGATGTAGTTATGTTTCCCAGAAGTGTATTACGTGTTTGTTTACTGAGAAGAAAATCAGAACAAACACTCTCAAGTCTCATCATCCCCTGTTTGACACGGTCAATTTCAGTCTACAAACACACAAGAATATGCAATATATACTCACTTTACCACAATGACCTTACAACATAATGCAATAACATCAAGAAAGTTCAAAATAATTATTGTTCTAACCAGGTTAGTTAACAAACATTTGGGGATTCGTCAATATGTACACATTACATGAAACAATGAACATAGGTTATTAGTATATATAAAGATTCATGTACATTAAGTAGTTAAATTTACACTTCAGCAGTATACTTGATACATATCTGCTTATCAAAATCTGCAATATAGGCCAAGTTGGTGACTCAGATTTACTCCTGTATGGAGTATTCATCTTTTACTTACTGATATATTTCAAGTCTGAGATGACATAATTCCTGACTAGGATCTATAATAAGGTAATCTTCTGTTTTACCTGTACAATACTCATGAGTTGTAAATAGTATTGTGTCTTATTGTTTCATGGAGTGAAGAAGGATCTTTTTAGGGTGAAATATGCTCTGCTGGAGATTTTTAGGCTTATGATTTGTGCTGGATCGTTAGCTCTCTATTGAGGCTAGAAATGTTTGGTATTACTTAGAAACGGCTTACTATATGGTTCCATCTCCCTGCATATGACATTATGATAATTAATTTCAGGAAGCGACTTTTCAACATGATAAATGATCTCCCAACAATATATGAAGTTGTGACAGGGGCTGCCAAAAAGCAATCCAAGGAGAAAACTGCTGTGTCAAATCACAGTAGCAGCAAAGCTAAGCCAAATCCAAAGGTAGTGTTAACCCTTTCACACTCTACCTTGTAAAATCTACAAAAAGATAATTGTGGTGGTTTTTAGAAAAGAATCCAGTTGGAACATTGTATAATTGTGAGGACTACCATGTTGATTGCATGATAGTGAAATATACCATTGTGTTACCAAAACGCATATTTAAGCTTGTTACAGTAGCAGTAGTTTGTAAATCTTGCTTTTGCACTTAAAATTTTGTGCTGTCAGGCAGAAATTTTGTTTCTTATAATCGTAACCTAAACTGTGGTACATATTTTTTTGCACTGCTCTAATTATTCTTCCTACCAAACCCGATATACCCTGCCACTCCTAATCTCCTCCCCTCCCCAAGAGAGAGGGGAACGGGGGTAATTTGTATATATGTGTATATATAGACAGAGAAAGGGGTGGAGGGAGAGAGTTTTAAAATTGAATTTGTTTAATATCTTTATATCATATGCTGACATATACACATGTCACTGCACTCTGGTCAAGAATTCAAGGCTCTAGATATAAATTGAGCCTATGAAGTAAGAATGACCATCTTCATTTCACATGGTCATGCATATGTTTATCAGTTAAACCATTGACATCGAATGTGGGGTAGAACTTTAGTTTTATAAAGAGTATATGAGTTTGACTGTTATATCATATTTTCTTTCTTTGTTTATATTTAAAGAAGATGTGCTACAAAATGAAACTTAGTAGACAACAATAAATTACCCTTTGATCGCTAGACAATTTTTTTTTTTTTTTTTGTTCTTATGATACTTTCATGGTGAAGCAGCGAGTGACAGAATCTCAAAGGGAGGTTCCAAAGAGTTTGCAACTAAAAGATGATGATGAGGATGAGGAAGCCGGGGACGAAGAGGAAGATGAGCATGGTGATGCATTGTGCGGAGCATGTGGAGAAAACTATGGGCAAGATGAGTTCTGGATCTGCTGTGACATCTGCGAGAAGTGGTTCCATGGAAAGTGCGTAAAGATCACCCCAGCCAGGGCAGAGCATATCAAGCAGTACAAATGCCCTTCGTGCAGCAACAAGAGGGCACGTCCTTGACAGCTACGCAGACATTGGATCTGCTTATTGGCCAATTTGTGGGACATAGTTTCTGGCAATGAAACATGCATTTGATAATTAGTCTTAGATATTGTTGTAGGACTTCAACTTTTGGATTGATTTTGTAGTTTTAAAATTTTAAAGTTTGATCAGTTTGTGTAGGTTGCAATCGGATGCTTTACCTTTTAATTATAAACCAGGATAATAATTTCAGCGTCTCAGTTTAGCGTATATGTAGTTAGTACTGGTATGATTTGATACATGTTTTGCCAGCATTGCCTTCCATATAATTCTTAACTTGTCATTATCTAAAATGGTCCTGGACTCTATGTAATATTATGATCTTTGCAGCCTGGTAATTATGTATTCTATGTGAGAATACACTGTTGATTATTATAAGTTTACTGGTGGCTAAACTGTTCCTTGCTAAATGCATTCCCGGAAGATATGCATATCATCTCTGAGCTTGTAAAAATTGTTCTAGGCAATCTCTACTGCATGACTATAACTTCAGCTAGGTGACTTATTTGTTCAATTGTGTGTACATGAGTTGGTTCAAGAAGCAAAGATTCTGTTTCTATCTGGATTGGATTGGTGGTCCAGCACAGGCATCTGCACCAATGTAGTGGTCCATTATTATAGAAATACAAAATCTGCTGCTAGATTATCATTTCTGCACATAGTTATTATTTACTACAGGAATACATGGCCCCTAACATTATATATGACACTCTTATCTTTAGTGATTTCATTCCTGGTGGTCTGCTGGTGAACAATACATATCTTATATATGCTACCTAACTAAAAACTAACTTCTTCCACTCAATAATTGGCAATGAAGTTACATGTATAATCTTGTTTTGAATAACGTATGCTTATTTTTATAGCTGTCCGATGGTTATGCTTTTTCTATGAATAGACATTTGTATGAGTTCATTCTTGGTTGCAATAATTTTGTATACAGATAAGTCTCCCACTTTACACACAAACATTGTTATTATAGTGATGACAAATAAAAACCTAAACCAACTGACTTTGTTTCTCCCTGTCAAGAATGCTAATATCTCATACTCTCAAAGACTAGGACTGAACGGGAGATTAAATCTGGACAATCTAGTGGTTAAGGCGTAAAGTATTTGAAATGAACTCGTCTTCAATCCGAGTATCTCCATTTCCAAATCGATAAAAAGTAAAAAACGACCTTCGATTTTTTGTTATTTCAATCAGATAAAAGTAAGACTCGAGTAATGCTGTTAAGATTACAGCAACTTTCTTAAAGAACTCTGTAATTAAAAGATAGCAGAGCATAACTACAACAAACTACTCACTGAACTACACAGAAGCTTTCGGCATCTAAAAAGTTATTAAGAGGTTGAAACTGCAGACCCATCACCCATGCTTATGTGAGCCCAACTGATGGACATCACATGTATAGTTAGGTACTATCATATATTTGGAAGATCATGTTTTTTTCATCTTGCAACAAGTATCAAAAGTCATGATATTATGTAGTGTAAAATTAATTTATCTACTATCTTGGTCTGTTTGGAAAGATATCATTACCTCTCCGACCTGAATCACCGTATTTGTTCAAGAAAGGTGTTAGAGAATTTCTCTAACACCTTGAGGTTTTAGAGTAACAGGTTCCTTAACATATCATAAATTACATTTTACGGAAACAAAATATCGAGCTTGAAATTCTTTGTTGGAACTTCTTGTTATAGATAGAGTTGAACTATGAAAATATATATTGAACTTATTGTTATAGATAAAGAGCTGCATTACAACTCACGTTATATAAAAAAACTACAAGAGTTGTCAGATGCTAACAAGTAACAACAGTAAGGTTTAGCAAAAAAGACATCAGAAATTTCACTTGCCTAATTCTCTGGTTTTTTGGTAGACATCCTCTTGAGAAACTCGTAAGTAGTGATCATCGTTGTTGCAGACATTGACATCGAAATCCACCTTGGAATCAAGCCTCTGTAACAAGCACACAATCCGCCATCATTTACTAAATTTCTCACTGTCTGGATAACCTTTGGACGCCCTCCTCCTTCGTCCAAAACTTGCATTCTTGTCTTGACTGTATCAAGTGGCATTGTAATCAAGGCCGAAACTCCACTAGCCATTACTGAACTAGCAGTCTGCACTGCCACCACAGATGTTGAACTTGGCCTAAAGCCACCTTCATCCTTTTTACCGAAATAACATCCAAGACCTCTCCAGATCAATCTGTTAGCTATAGAGTAAGACCCCCACCACGTCGCATTTGATGGCGCATAAGTAAAAATCGAAATCCCAAACCCTCTATAAAGTCCTCTCAAACCATCCGAATAAACAATCTTCCGAAATGCATCAATTCCACCACTATATTTAAGCGTAGCAGAACTCAAATTACTTCCTCCTTGAACCATTAACCTCTGACTAACAACATCAACAGGAGTCCAAACTAGCTGTGCTACCATAGCAGCACTCAATCCAGCTGCAGCATTTGCAATTGGAGCAGCAGTCACTTCCGAAAATCCAAAATTAACAGCTAAATAACTCACATTACTCTTAGCAATCTCAAGTGTACCCATGTAAAGCGATCTAGCTGGAATTGTACCCATCAACGAAGTACTAAAACCTCTATAAAACCCTCTGATCCCTTCATTTTTCAGTATTGAACCTGCCAATCTATAACAAGGAGTACCCTTAACTAAAACTTGTTGCCTTGTTTTTAACACTATAATTGGATACAAAGCCCCTGATACACCCGAAAAAAGAACACTACCTAGGCAGAAAAACTTGGACTTATTAAGCCTTTCCCAATCTATATCATCTGGAATATAAATGTCAACACATGAATCATCTCTAGCTTCTCTTAAGCTCATTTTTCCCACTCTAGAAGAAGCTCTTTTAGTAAACTGATCTGTCTTCCAAACAAACTAAATACATTCATGTAACACGGAAGCTTTTAAGGATTAGTCGAGCCGCAGGTAAGCTGACTGAAACACCTGTTATAAAAAAACATGGGTGTCTGTATATCAAGATTTCTAAACTGAATACTAGTTACACTGGAAATAGATACTAAACAAGAAAAGTAAATCAGACCCTGATCCCAAAATCAGATTTTTACAAGTGGGTCGAGCTCAAATTTATGTATACACATGTGCAGGTGATATTAAGCAGCTAGAGTACTTTGAAGTTGTCACAGAACATATAGTTAGCAAAGGTGGTGGTGTTGACAACTTAATATACATACAAGAATAAGATATGTGCATGTAGATTTAGGTGAGGATTAATATCACTGGAAAACTTAGAGGCGGTTATGAAAATATTATCTAATCTCGAAGAAATTCGTTTAGAAATGAGATTAAAAGCAAAAAAAGAAAGTGTAACGGAAATAAATAAAGAACATTTCAAGGAATCGAGGCGAAGCAGACACGTGGCTGTTGTGTAAAGCAAGGTTGTCAGAGATTAAACTGGGACGTGCCGGTTGTTAACTTGAGCTCATTTTTTGAGATGTCAGAGGGACAGTTACCGATGAGCGAAACTGAACCGGAATCGAAAAATCGAACCGATCCATACTAATTCGGTTCAGTTTGGTTCTAATTTTTCAAAAATTCGATCTATTCGGTCCCAAAAATTTAGTCTATTCGGTTCGGACCGAATAGACAGAAATATAAATTGGTTCGGTTCGGTTCTTTTTAAAATATTTCGGTCCGGACCGAATAGACTGGATAGTCCGAATAATAAATATTATAAATTTTATATTATACATTTAACATATATCTTAAAAAATATAATTTTAATTTATAATTGTATTTATACATTCTTAGAGCTCTCTATGTCACACTACTTTAATGATATTTTAAAATTGATAAATTTTGATTTTATTTTTAATAATAATAAAAAATTTAAAAAAGAATTCGGTCCAAAACCAAACCGAACCGAATTATTTTGATTCAGTTCGGTCCATAATACAACTTCGGTTCGGTTCGGTCCGGAAAAAATTAATATTTTGATTTTCGGTCAACCGAATGCTCAGCCCTAGTTACCTCGACACCGCATGCTTCATGCCGGTTATTTCTGTTTGAAAAAGGCTAAAGGTCCAAACGGGATAATAAAATTTTGTAGTTTATTGTGGAGAAATTGTTAAAAATAACACTTTTTCAATCAAAATTAACAAAAATAATAATTTTCGGATGTGCCGGTTTTTTTTTAACTGTTGGAATACACATTTGTGAATGGAGTATCCATTTTGTATAGGATAAGCATTTGGCAAATGGGTATCTCAAAAAAAATATTTTTTTCTATGATAAGCATTTGTCAAATGCGTATCCCATACACCCAAGTGACAAATGCGTATCACATATAAAAAAATTAAAAATTTTTTGATACCCAACTCAAGAATGCGTAATATGAATAACCAATTCAAAAATGCGTATCTCAATAGGTAAAATTCGCCATCCTAATTGGTATTTTTACCAACACCAATCAAAAAATAGGTATTTTCCCCATCACCTTTTGTTGTGTAATCATCCGTCTTTTTTTTAATGATCCGTCTTCTTTTGCGGATAACAAAAATTTTAAAATTAAAACAAGAAACGCGAATAATATAATACTAGCTCAAACCCCGTGCCATGCACGGACTTTGTTTATATTGTATAATTTTTTAAATTTAATTAAAATTTAAAAAATTATATCATTAATTTAAATTGAATTGATTTTACATAATTGATTTTATGTTTTGGTTAAAAAGGGTAATTGGTTGGTAATTGATAATTATAATTTTTACTTTTTTTTATTAAATAACATTGTTAATGTTATTTTTGGAAAAGAAAAGGGGCTTTGGTTAAAAGAAACATATAACGTAATGTAGTTTAACTTAAAAGGTAATTGGTTAGTATTAATAATATCTGAATATAATTATTTTATTTTTTTAAATAGACATGTCCGTAATATTTTTGAAAAATGAGGTGTTTCAGTTGGAACAAATAGAAATGTAACATGTTATAGTTAAAAAAAATAATTTGTGTTTTCAATAGCACGATAATTTTGGAGAATGAGATGTTTTAGTTGGAAAAAAATAGAAAAATTAACATCGAAAAAGGTAATTAGTGTCTTAGCTGAAAAATATAATTGATTAACTATTAGTAATAATATTATTTATAAATGACCAAACACTAATAAATATTAGTTTAAAACTCGTGTGATA
>PHNY01108967.1:2239-16833 GCA_003724115.2 Anethum foeniculum | reverse complement strand
TTTAAATTTTTATTCAGAAAAAAAAAATTTTGAAAAAATATTATGGAACTATGTTTTAAATGAGTCTTAAAAAGCGTGCCAAAAAGTAACGTAGAGAATTCAATGGGACAGAGGGAGTATTGTTTTCTGTACAAGGGCATAAAGGTGAGTTGCGGTCTCTTATTAGCATTTCCTAAAAACACATATTTTATTAAAGAGTCTTGGTAGTGTTATTAAAAAAATCTTAAACTTTTTCAAACAGTTCGACTGTTTTTAATTTGTGGACACATAAATGTTTTATGTGAATATAAATATCCCACATAATTTGAAAATTTTCAATACATGTGTGAATGTGACACATAATTATCTGATAAAAAATTTGAGATATCTAGCATTTTTTTTATAAAAAAATCTAATGTTTTGTTTTATAGTCATTATTTTTTTTTGATGACTGTAACTCGCCTGAAAAAACTTATTGAATATGATGTAAGACGTAGGACCTTTCTCTATTATCTTAAGATTTTAGATGGACCGGTTCTCCACGTAATATCGGAGCTATAGTCGGGTCTTAAGTTCAACAGGACAACTCCCTATGTTGAAAGAACTTAAAACATCTTAACGTTTTAGATGGACCAATTTTCCGCAAAACTCACACATGTAAATTTGGTGCAGTGAAGCCTTTAAGTTAAATAATATTTATAGTGTATCACTACTCTTCTTTTCATATTTCCATCTTTCTTCTTCTTTCTATGAATCTCAGAACTTCCTACAACTAAATCTTAACTGATTTTTATTTGTTGTAAATTTTTAATTATTATCTTTTGTAGAAGCTTGTTGCATGGCTATCTTCAAAAGCTCAATCAAACTTCATAGATCCATTTCACTTGTTTTCCTTATGACATTCTTCATCTGTTTTGTTTCCACCTTGTTCTTGAGCTGTAGCAGTACTACTTCCTCAACGATTCCTAGCAATTTCGAAAGACAAAGGCAGTTACTTTCACAAAGTCCTCTATCATCATCGTCGTCGTCTACTATAAAGAGATGCAATTATTTTGGTAAATGCAAAGTGCAGTTTGAAGGTGATGAGCATGCAGTTCCAAGTGGACCAAACCCTATATCTAACAGGTGAAATAATATATTTTTATCCAGAAGTTACGAAATTTTCTTTGCGTGAGGATATAAAATGGATTGTAAATGAGCTCGGATCCAAGTAAGTCAGGCTCGATATATGGTTATTATTGTCATCAAGACAAGGTTTAATGTGATCTCAGCATGTAAATGAGTTTAAATCTGAGCAGACAACTTGATATTTAATTGTTGTTGCAGAGAAACATACATGGCCTTATCTTGTAATATATATAATTCGATTATTTAGCAAGTAGCCAAGTACTGCTGCAGCGATGTAGCCTAAGGGAGATTAATTGTCCCAGTTTGTTGTAATTTTGATACTTGCAGTCTTGCACATCAGTATATTTGAAGGTAACAGTTGCTTATTGATTACCTCTGCGCAGTTTTAAGGCGACTAATTAGTTGCCAGTAGTATTCGTTTTTTTTGTTAAATTATATGATCTTTCAATTGTATCTAGCGAGAATAAGGCATCTGGTACTCAGTAGATTGGGTTGTATATATGAAGGTAGAAGAGATTTGATAAATAGGCCGGCATTCTTGCATGGAAGCTACTCTTCAGAATTTCTCAGGATTTAAGCAGCCAAGTTACGATAAATTTTGATATAAGAGACCAGAGTGTTAACGGAGGAATTTGATGATAACACGGAGTTATATGTTTAACGGATTATAGGCAAGTATTCATTTCGAGTGTAGTGAATTATGTGTGTGTTTAAGATAATAAATCAATATAGATGCTTGTTAATACAGAAAATGGTAACAGTACCAGGCAGTTCATGATAATGAGTTGTACTGAAATCAGAATCTGATACTGCTGCTGCATTTCAAAGTGAGCGAGAATCGCTTCACTCAGTCACTATTTTTTTGCTTTATTTTGTTTGACTTTGCTTTTTCTGATCATCAATCAACTTAAATATTCCAGTACAGCCTAGCCTATTTGATACCATGAGTTTGAGGGCTCCTCACTCTGCAGAAACTATGAATACATGAATGCTTAAATATTCCAAATGTTTTTCATTTGTTCTGCCCAAACTAAAAGTAATTCGAGTTTTTTTTTTATTTTCTTAAAGATTAATTACAACCATACACTTATTTTATTTTTTCAAGTGTTTTTCAAAATCGAATATATTCAGATGCAATAACCTACTTTAAGATAATTTTTCGGAACACAGATTATACGCTAATAAGTAGCATTGGTTATTGGATAAATCTCGAGATGAACGAAAATACAACAAAGAATCAATTCAGATTAGATGTTCAAGTAGCAAAAAATGTTCTGATGTTAATTTGAATCAAACCAACTCAGATGGTTAAAGATTTTCTTGTACTACTGAATAGTCAATGTCCAGCAGTTCCCGCCAAATTGATTCCTCACATTTTGTCTTTTTTATTACTTCTATGATAAAATTAAATTCCCTTTAATTTCTCTCTTCCTTTCTTTTCTCCATAATATGTGGGATTTTCAGCGCCAAACACGCCCTTAATAAAATTATTTTTAAGCTTTCTAGTTTTATCTCATGTTTTGCTGTTTGTTTTTTTAAAAAGTTCTGCTAATTTTGTCATCTTTCCTGGATTATGGGGTTTATAGATTTTTTTGATGCAATGTAAACCCATAATCTACAATTTCTTGTTCATGAAATTAATCCCAGGAAATTATGCATTAAACTGATCATCTCAAGGTGATATTAAAATTTGACACAAGTTTTAAAGGCATTACATATGTGTGCTTTTCTTGACATGAGTTTGTGTTATTAGTTTCAAGATTTTTAGATGAAAATCCTGATCAAGATTTCTGATGTTTTCTGGAATTAGAGGAACCAATTGTTGAAAAAGTGTTGTTGGATTGGCTTTCTTGCACCCTGTAAATGGGTTGCTTTCTTTGTATGAAATTTCCTCAGAAGAATGCGAAAAACAGACCAAAGAAGTATAGATATTCAGCAAATTTGTCACCATCAGCTGCACCACCTGGTTGCAGACATCCTCCTAAATATTACGGTAAAAAGCGCGGTAAGTATGTTGCCTTTGCGAGCTATATAAATTTGATGGTTGTAACGAGACAGCTCGATCAAGCCAAGGTGGAGCGTTATCTGGATGAATTTTAAAAAATTTAAAAACTGGGCTATTTAGTTTTGAAATAGTATCCTTTATCCTTTTCGACATTTAAAATAATGGATCGTAAATTAGCTGGTTTTCCGGTGGCTTTTTGGCCCTTCTGTGTTTGATTGCTCTGTCTTTAAGCTTAGGAAAAAGATTTTGGCCTCTGAAAGTAACATGAGTTATTTATTGCTTATTTTTACGGCATTGTTGGCCTGATCTTCACATGATGTTACGAAAGAAGCTGATAGTGTTCATGGAAATAATGCATTTTATTCCCAAATATAATCAGGAAGTAGTGTTAACTTGAACGATGAATCATATTTTATGGGAGAAACTAAGGTGCTAAAACTTTTTATGTGTAGTAGAAACCCCCAGAAAGCTTCCAACTGAAACCTCGATCACTAGGCCTGCATCTAGAAAGGCTTCACCTGAGGCTACAGACAATAAGGATGAGCAGGCCAACAAAAGCGTTTCAACTCAAAGTTTCAGTTTCCTTGAGCTAGCAACTGCAACAAGAAATTTCCGACAAGAGTGCCTTATAGGAGAAGGGGGATTTGGACGTGTTTATAAGGGAAAAATTGACAGAATTGGCCAGGTAATTGTATAGTAGTGCTGGTTTATCTAATATGCTAGACTTGTGAGCATCATTCAGTTATAAAAAGGCATCTTCTGGTTCATTTACACTCAGGTCGTAGCTATAAAGCAACTAGATCGTAATGGAGTGCAAGGAAACAGAGAGTTTCTTGTAGAAGTCCTGATGTTGAACCTCCTCCATCATCAAAATTTGGTTAATCTTATTGGATATTGTGCTGATGGAGATCAGAGACTTCTTGTTTACGAGTACATGCCACTAGGATCACTCGAAGATCATTTAATAGGTACAAATTTCTTCTCTTGGATGTGTGCACTATGTATCTGGAATCATTTTGATTTAGTTAATTAAGCTCAATGTGTATTTCCAAATGCTTTTCACTAAAGCATAAAGGATTTCTTTACAACCCTTCATTTCTTTAGTTTTGACTCAAATAAGAAAAAGTAGCTCTACTGTATCTCGATGTATTCATGTTCCTCTAACCGATATATACTTTGGTCCATTGGTTTGCAGATCTCAGACCAGGCCAACAGCCATTGGATTGGTTTACAAGGATGAAAATCGCCTTACATGCTGCCAAAGGTCTAGAATATTTGCATGATAAGGCCAGCACACCAGTCATATACCGTGATTTAAAATCCTCAAATATCTTGCTGGACCAAGATTTTAATGCAAAACTGTCAGATTTTGGATTAGCCAAGCTTGGACCTGTTGGAGATAAATCTCATGTATCATCAAGAGTGATGGGAACATATGGATATTGCGCGCCTGAGTATCAAAGAACAGGTCAATTAACAGTCAAGTCAGATGTATACAGCTTCGGGGTTGTGCTGTTGGAGATGATTACAGGAAGGAGAGCCATTGATACCTCAAGGAGAAATGAAGAGCAAACACTAGTTTCATGGGTAAGCTCTTTCTCAGTTATCCTATCCTTACAGTTTAAATATTAAATTTGCGGAATTCACCACAAAAAAAATCTAACTATCAGTCTATAATAGTTCACATTTCGTCAAGCTAAGTATAAATCCACTATCAAATTACAGATACTCCACACCAATAATAGTGTTTTCCGCCATATTTAATATACTTAAATACTGAATATTCTTAGTTGCATTTTCAATAGCCATTTCTAATTGAGTAAGCATTTGGGAACCGTTTTGGGAGCCAATTCGGGGTATCTAGCATTTTCCTTTCTAATTTGTTGCGAGTGGTTATTCATGACTTCTATAACCTTTGAGCAGGCAGGACCAATGTTCAGGAAACAGAGCAGATACTCAGAACTAGTTGATCCACTCCTTGAAGAAGAAATTCCGAGAAAAAGCTTAAATCAAGCAGTTGCAATTGCTGCAATGTGTCTGCATGCTGATGCATCAGCCCGTCCACTGATGAGTGATGTGGTTAGTGCTCTTATTCATCTTGGCAACAAACGTGAACCTATAGTAGCTTCGCCTATTGCAGCGTCTTCTCCACAAACCGTAAGGCATGTTGATGAAAACCATTCTGGTGACATAAAAAGAGAACGCGAACTGGCGTTAACAGAAAGCTAAGGAATGGGGCACAAAATTAAAAGACCAACCGGTTACACAAGCTTCTTTTTACCACTAATCTATCCATTTTTATTTTTTGCATGCATGTACACTATTGAACTTTATGATTACATAACGTTTCTGAGAATCACATTTCTTCTCTGCGGAAAAGATGATCCGAAAATTGCAGCATTTCGAAGTGAAGCTGTAATCTCAAATGCATAAAATTCTACAGCATTAGGACTTGGGAGAAACATTTGCCATTCAATCCACAATGTTGCCCGGCCAGAAATAATTCACAAAAGATCAAATTTGATAAAAATATATATATATATATAGTACAGTACGAATTTCATCTATTTAACTTGTGAACGTATTCGTTTAAGTACGTTGGAATAAATAATTTGAGCTATTTGGATCACGGATATCAAGCCCACGAACATGGGAAAAAAATTCTAATACATTTTTGTATTAAAATTTCATCCCGGCTGGAATCTCATAATTCAAACAAGCACTTCCCGTGATTCAAACAAGCACTTGGTGTTAGATAAAAGAAAGAGTCAACCGCGTGTCAGGGAGAGTTTATGTAACAAACTGCATCAGAGGCGTCGGATCTATATTTTAAGGGTCCAGATTAAATTTTTTTTTTTTTTTTTTGCCTTTCCGTGGAAAGGCAAAATATTAAAAACTCAATCCGGACCTTAGAATACTGATCTAAGAGTTTCAGAGCAGTGTGTTAGATAAGGGCCCCGTTTGGCAAAATAGCTTTTAACTTATAAGTAACTTATTTTTTTTCAAAATTTCATATTTTTTAATTTTTTTTTAAAATTTCATATTTATTATAAGAATTGAATATCAAATCTTATTTTCAAAATAAAAAACAAGTTACTTATTTTCAGAAAAAGTACATACTTTTTCTGAAAATAAATAACTTATTCTCAGAAATAAGATTTGTCAAACATGGCCAAGGTTTATATAACACCCTGGTGATAAGGATTACCGCACTAAAAGAAATCATATTATTAGATTATGTAATCTCAGAGGAAATTAATACACAATGAATCTGCTTATAAGAACTCACAGGTCAGGAAATTAGGCTCAACAATTGGGCCTGCATGAGGCCCGCAGACATATCAACCCAAATGCAGAGTCCATACAATGATAATGCAGCTTGGTTCTAGTGGAGCAGATTCATTTTACCTTTTTTGGGTTTATGTGCTAAATGTTATAATAAGGAACGTTTGATTTATCTTAATATAATTTACTTATTACTTCGAAATTCGAATGAATCCGTATCCTAAAATAAATTTTTTATTTATAAAATATAACCAATACGTTCGCGTAAATAGAATAAAAAATGTACATGAATATTATTTGTATTCTAAGTAGAGTTTCAAGATTTTGTCTCGTAAAATAAACATATACACGTAAATTTAGTAAAATTCGAATTTGAGTTTTGATGATGAATGATGAAATATGTGATAAATTAAGTGAAGTATGAATATCTTTTTTAATATTTTTTTTACTAGTTGATCACACTCACATGCCCACCTTATTCCGATAAATTTCGAATTCTCGACATTTTATAAAAAGAGCGAGTAAGATATCACTACCCGAGCAAATAACGGGTAAAAATATAACCGCATGGTGCCAGAAAATTAAAAAGTGCAGGGTAAGTTGTAGTACTACTAGAGGAGCATCCCAATGCATGTTAATCATAAATACTTGGATCAAGCTATCGCTATACTCATCTGATTGTTGTTGCACCAAATGAAGATACAGTTTGGAAAAAAGTGAAAAGTTATGAAATTTCACACCCAAAGTTTTAATGATCAAATTGAGTATTACTGACAGTGATAATACCTATACAGTACAGCACCTCATAAACAAATCCTGTTGCTGCTGCGCCTAACCAAGTTTTGAGGTCATTAATGAAAAGTCAATGCCATTGCCTTCTGTTTTAATTCGACAACAGGTGGTACTTTCAATCTTTTCTCTTATGCTCATTGAATTCTTTAAGAGTTCTGGGAAATCATCATCAGAACATTAGATTACTAGAAACATATAGCTACAGGGAAAAAGCATCTTTCTGTCTAGGCTCATTTGCCATTTCATCACAAAAAGCCATCTTGGTACCTAGTAAATGAACGCGTGCAAAGCCGAAACGTCATATATTTTGAAACGGAGGAAGTATTTATAGCGTATATTACTAATTTACTGTAACAACAAAGGTTCCCGTAACAAGAATACGGTACAAGATGAATTTGATTGGTGCTTACGCCCCTAGGATAAATATGCAATAATTTACATTAGGAGTTACGTTACCAATACGAAGTAACAAATACTACATTAAAATTTAAAAATATGAAATATTATACATTTTTCACTACTAAAAATGTTATATTTAAAAGTATATACTCCCTCCATCCTGGTAGGATGTATACGTTCACTGTTTGCACACATTTTGAGGCTCTTATAATTTTTTTTTTCTGAATAAAAGTTTAAACATCAAACTTTTATTCAGAAAAAAAAAATTTCAAAAAAAAATTATAGAACTATACTTTAAATGAGTCTTAAAAAGCGCGCCAAAAAGTAACGTATGGAATTCAATGGGACAGAGAATTCAATGGGACAGAGGAAGTATGTGTTTGTTCTACAATATATTTTCAAACTAGCTTTTTCTATCATTATTTGATTGAAAAAAATTCCTAAGCCAAAAATAATTTTCCCCCACAAACCAAATCATTTGAAAACTCAAAATCTTTTGCATATGGGACCCACAAAAGAAAAATGAAACCTCTGTTTTCCCTCCTCTCTCTCCTCCCTCTATAATTTCCCTCTCTTTCTCTCTCCCCCTTCAAAACCCCCAACAACACCAAACAAGAACCCCTCTTTCCTCTCCCTTCAAAAATTCAAGAAAATCAAGAACATGGGTAGATACATGAGAAAAGCTAAAATCACAAATGACACTATTGCCCTTGTAACAGACCTTTCTTTATCAAACAACAACACTACTACTACTACTATCCGTACAAGAGCCAAGACTCTAGCTTTACAACAAAAGAGCCAAGCAAATTGTTCACCTTGTGTTAATTCATCAGACCCATCTTCATATCTTCAGTTACGTAGTAGGAGACTTGAAAGATCCAGTCTTTTTGGTGCTGTGAAGCTGAGAAAGGGTGGTGGTGAAGAGGGGTTTAAGGGTCAAAAGACAGAGTGTGGGAAGCCAAGAATTAGGAATGTGAAGTTGGGTTTGATTGGTTGTGACAGTGATGAAAAGGGTTGTTTTGGTGATGTGGGTGAGGGTTCTTTTGGGGAGAATGACTGGGAGTTTCATGCCAGAGATGGGTATTTTCTTCTATTCTCTTCTCTTTATTTTTATGGTTTTTTTTAATAGTACATTTTAGTGTGTGAGAGAGAGAGGAGAGGGAGAGGGAGAGAGAGAGAGAGAAGAGTGAGGGAGAGAGGGAGAGAGAGAGGGAGAGAGAGAGAGAGAGAGAGAGAGAGAGAGAGAGAGATGTATATATATAAATTTCTCATTTCCCATTTTTTTGTTATGGTGCTTTGGTGAGTTTTGTTATACTAATGAGTTTCATGTTAAAATCTTGAGAGTTTGAGAGGAAATTACTCAAAGGGTTGATTTCATATGCTTGCTGAGTTGCTGTATTAAATGTGTTTACTTATTTAGAAAAGATTGGGTTGGTATATCTTTGGGATTTGAAATATGGTTGTTTTGCTAGTGAAGAGCTTCTTGAATGACTATTGTCTCCTAAAATCAGAAAAGAGTTTCCTTTTCTTGTTCTTTATGATTCTTTTCTAAATCCATTGTTTCCAAAATAGATTAATGAAGTGTATGCATGTGTGAAGTTCCATTACCTCTTTTTACCAATGCCTTGATTTAGCTGTCAGTTTGCAGAGCTTTTTTTAGTCTGTTTACTGTTAAAGGTTTCTTTTTGTTAGTTGCAAACTGCAATCATCTTAATATTACCTGCTGTTAATAAATCAGTATTGGTAATTTTACTTTCCTGGCTAAGGTGGCATACTTTTTTCACTTTGCTAAATATTTTCCATGTAAGTTTTTGTCAATTTTTTCTTATGAGCTTCAATTGTTCAAATTAAGTGTTCTATCTGATCTATGTGATTTCTGAACATGCCATGATTGCTGTAGTCACTGTTCTGTAGGTTTCTTTGTATGAAACTAATGTATATGTTGTAGTTGTATGATATATTCATATGTAAGTAAAATGTTTCTAAAGGTACCAGTGCCCTACATACTTGAAGTATACTATGTTCATGCATTTTGTAAAGTTGCTTTCAGAAGATTATAGTAATGTCTGTAATTGGTGAGAGGTCCTTGTAGCTATAATCACTAATGTAACTGTATTGCTTTCCTTCTTGACCCACATAGTTATATATTATGCAAGTTGCTTCACTTGGTATATCCGGCCTACATGGTTTTATTGACAGTGACATTCCACTGAATCACTAAAATCTGAGAAATATTTGAGGATGTGTTTTTATATCGTTTTCTTGACACTGTACTTTCCGGTATGTTTTTATAACCTTTTCTTGACACTGTACTTTTCGGTTTTTGGAATTCTTGTATAATGCATATCTTGTGATAGGTGCCCCGGATAAAAGATAAATTGTTTCTAATACATAATCTATTTGATTGAATAATATTTGCACGCATATTTCATACAGGAGCACTAGGGAAAGCACTCCTTGTAATCCGATAAGAAGCTCAGACACTCTCGGAACACCTGGTTCCGGTATGAGGCCTGCAGGTCTAGTGGCATCTAATCAACAGAGCTGGAACATGATGCAACAAATCCCAACCAGTCGTGAGATGGAAGATTTCTTCACATTTGCTCAGCAGGAACAGCAGCGACTTTTCACTGAGAAGTATGTCACAGTCTCCACTATATTAATTTGGTAATTACATTTTCAGGTAATTAAACCTTACATAACTTTTGCTATATTTTTTTTGTATATTTCAGGTACAACTTTGATGTCGTGAATGATGTACCCTTGCCGGGACGCTATGAATGGGTGAGCGTGCACCCTTAATCCGGAGCCAGATAAATAACTGGGATACAATTTCCATAATTTCTGACATGTTCAGAATATTGTTACTTAATAAGCTCAAGAACTTGTCGATGTAGGATTAGTGGGTCTTTTATTTGTCTCGCTTAATTAGTTAGGTAGAAACAAGGCTAATGTGTATCCAAATCTGTTGCATACAGAAGCAGATGTATTACTAACCTTTAGAGAGCAGATTGGAGAACTAGAATGCATTTTAGGTTTTAAGAAGTTTAGTTTTGTAACTTGAGAACACTCATTAATCGAAGATTTAATTTCTCCAAATTAGGTGTTAAAATTGCCCTTGTGAAGAATTTTCTGCTTATGTTTAAAATTTGCCAAGTTATTTGCAGGGTATTATGGTATATATAGATGGTTTGTTTTTTGTTATTTGAATCCCTTGTTTAAAAACTGAAGGCAAGATTGTCCCTGATCCTGTGGCTTAATATGATTCCTTAACTGTTTGTTTGAGGGAGTTCTAAAAACCAAATTCATGCTTATGGACTTGATTATCCATGTGTACATATATTGCCTGATTTTTCGCAGTGGATTATTAAGTTCCGGTTTCTGGTAAAATTACATTGCTATGTTAAGTGTTCCTTCATTATACCATCAAATATAAGCTTCTAAATCTTGTTTCATTTACATAATGTAGTACATTATACTTTGGTACCATGCCAAACATGAAGTTCTACATTGCATTTCTCTTGCCAATAATAATCAATATTCCTTCTCTTTATACAAACCATCTCTAGTTTTCCTGTGGAAGTGATGAACAAAAATACAAGAACTCTGTTTTACCTGTGACATTTGTGTGTGTGTGTGTGTGACATAAAGTCACGAGTTACTGACTACAATTAGTATTGCTGCAATTTGGGCAGGCCCTTTTGTCTTCAAGGTAATATCTGAAGGTTAAAAGCCTTCAAAAGACTCAAAGGTCATATACTGTTGACTCGTGCTTGTAGTTTTTCTAATCAAATTTGGAAACTACTGTAATATAGTATGGTCATGCGGTAATGAAATTTAAATGTAGCTTACGCTCTGTTCTAAAAATCACCGATTTTACCGATTAATCACATGATTAAAATCGTTATAAAGTGTTGCGCCAATTCGATTTTAGAATTCGATAAATCAATGCATAATTTTCTTAAACTAATATATTAAGCTTAATAAATTAAATATTATTATATTTTTTAAATATATCTGATTAATATTTCTATTTGTCATTCCAATTAATTACCGATTATCAGACTAATCACTCCAAGGTGTCTTTACCAACTAATTCCGTTTCCCGTCTTTTAGAACACTGAGCTTACATGCTAATACAATATCTTAACACTGTTCTTATTGCTAGACATTTCACAAGAAAGAAAATATGTCTTGATGATGTTTTTTTTTGGGTTTGGAGAATGTTTTTAGAGGAGAATCTAGCTTCTGATTGAGTGACCCTGAAATAGACTGTCAAGAGGGAAAAATAGAACAAAAACTCTGAACTTGATTATTGAATATGCTCTCTACTGCTGAAAAAGTTGATATTATTCTGTACCATCTGGGCCTATTCTATTCATTCAATTTTTTTGCTTTGTTTTCCAAACTTCTCTGGTAGATCTTGTCTTGTGTCAATGGTCACTTCCTCTAACTGATGAGTTTTTGCAGATTTTGAACTGATGAGTAAATGGCATTGGAAATTTTGATATTAGTGCAAGCAAATTAATAGCTTCATTAATCATTATCAATAAGATCTTAACAAGGTTTTAGTTGTACAAGTCAAGGAGGATATTTTGAGCCTAACGAAGACAAATGTGTACGTAAGTATTAAAATTGTGACCCAAAAAATCGACTACCATGCTTAAACGTGTGTTGAAGCAGTTTATATGCGAGTCCTACATAACGATTATGTAAAGTTTTATTGTGATTTATACATTTCCATGTTTATATTCGATATTTTTATTCGGTATCAGAGAGGAACATTTTATTAAATTTCGAATTTTAAATCTATTTCACCTGACATCACATAATCTGTAAACTGTATGGCGTATAGGATTGTAAAGGATATGGTGGTACACATTGTCAGGCCTAGGCCCAGATGTGAAGAGCTTAGCCCATAAAATGCTGTTGTTGAACTTATTCCCTGGATGCACTGCATCAATGTTTGACAAAGTAGACCAATTTGGTGTTCTAATACAAACTACATGTTTATTAGTTTTTGCTGAATAAAGATAAACACAGTCTTGTGTAGTTGTGTGTGCATTTCCTGCCTGTGTTTGTATAATCAATTATCAGACAGGTTAATCAACTAGCTTTAGCTATGTAATCTGTTTTAGTGAACAATCTGTTCTCTTCCCTCCTATGTGAGTTTGTGGTCTTTTTTGCAACTACACAAAGGAGGTATTTGTGCTTACATCTACAGAATAACAGAAGTTACTTTCTTTGCATAAACACATACTTGTTCAGTCAAATATGGATTTCAAGGATCCTAACAGCATCATTTTGCAAGGCGAGTACATGAAAACAAGTATTCTTCAACAAGAGCTTTGTTAAACTATTGGATCCGATCATTTAGTATAGTTGGCAAAGAGTAGCTAGTAAGTGATAAACAATGTCACATTCTCTCTTTTTTTTTCAGAACAGAAATTTGCTGACAAAGTAAAACTGTCAAAAGCTCCTAATGCAATTGCACTCAAAAGATTCATAGTTTAAATTTCATAAAACCCCTACATTAGATACCTTATAAGGGGTTCCAATTCGTATAGACTGAAAAAAACTGAATCGCACATAACGGATTCCAATTGGTGGAGTTCTCCAATCTTATTTAGCATAGAAGCGGATGCCGACAGCCACACATAGGAAGATAACTGGAACTAAGAACTGGAGCATCTTGATGATGAAATCTTTAGTTTTGTCCTGATTGTAGTGAGGCTGCTTTGGTGGAGTGTACGTGGTCGTCTTGGAGATGGTTGCTGAATCAATGTCCCCAATGTAAAATTCAGCAAGCATTGCCTTTGCTGTGCTACTGTGTCCAATATCCTCAAAATCATCAGTGGCGTCTTTTGCTGCAATTGTTATCAAATGTCAGTTACAGTTATATCATAACCATTCAAATGCAGGTGTCGTTACTGTCGCACATGAGGAATTGTATTATTCGGCAAGTCAAAAGGAGGTTTTGGTATTAGCCAGTTGTAGTGATAAAGCATTGCAAATGTACCTGTGACTGATAATAAAACATCATCACCGCCCGGATGTTCCTCCAAGAACTTCGTCACATCATAAACCTGTTCTTCCACGCCAAAATTAGAAGTGCATAAAGTAGAAGGTCTGGCCAACCAATAACTCTAACAAAGCGTGCTGAGGACATTCATAAATTTTTAAATTTGGTTTTAGAGCAAGACAACATTCTGCTAAATTCCATTCTACTTGTGGTTCAACTGCATTGTTTACTCGATGCTAGGAAGTAGGAAGTGCTTTCTTGGTCAAAGTATATGCAATTAGAGATAAGTAAATTAAGACCATAGACTTCATATGCAATTAGAGATAAGTAAATTAAGACCATAGACTTCTCATGACTTATCTCCACAATTCAGTATTTGGCTTGTATTTCAGCTTCTTTTGTTCCGTAACAAGTATGCATAGGTTGGAGATCTCAGAAATTTTTTAGGACAGTTTAATTCGGCAAAGGGCATACATACAAGAGACTGCAATTATACGAATATCCTAAATCATGCTGAAGAATCCAGGTTTACAGAGCAATTTAAGATGCAACTTCCCCTACAAGCACTCTGTCAACATTAACATTATAAGCAAAAGGCTAGTCCATTTCAGATCCAAAGTCACAACCTTGTTTGCACAATAATGAAAAGGAAAGCTCATATAACCACAATCCCTGAATGCAGTTTTATCACCTCAAGATTTAATAGAAAATTACTCAAAATGACATAGGAGATTAAATTGCATCTAAAATTAATAAAGATAAAACCAAAACCAGCAGCAGTCCACACAAAAGTCACATGCTTTAGAATATTCCAACATAAAGAATGAGTCAAGTATGCTAAGCACACGAATCAACACCATACATAAACTATCAGAATTCTTTCAAACCCATACAATAAAATATTAACAATCACAATTCTTTGACAAATCTAATCCTGCATGCAATTACTAACATCTATTGGAATCCCAAAACTGTAATCTTGCA
>PHNY01108961.1:281-13212 GCA_003724115.2 Anethum foeniculum | reverse complement strand
TATGGTTTGGGCACGGAGGTTAAGAAATATGTATAAAGTAGTAGAAAAGAGAAAGAAAAGTGGGTGAAGTGGTGGGACCCATTGATTTTTAATGTATAAAAGGGAGATAGTGGAGTAAAAGATAGCGTGAAAGAGAAAGAAAAGTGAGAAAGTAGTGGGACCCATTAACTATTTTGGATAAATTTTGAAATGTAAAGAATTGGATGGGACATCCCAAAAAGGAAACTGTAAAGAAATGGTTGAGACAGAGGGAGTAATTAATATCGATACAAATACAATTTTTTATCAATATTAACTTTCTTAATATGCGTAATTTTTTTAAAAATGGATAATTATTAAAAAGTACATATTAACATTTTATAACTAAACTGATATTCAAGAGGTTGACTACACAGTTGTTTATGTAAAATTTTATATTCAAAAAGTTGTTTATGTGATTTCACGTTACCATTTTATATTTAACGACTTTGCTCGAAACTATATAACTCAAACGATGAGCCACATTATAATACACAGTATTTTATTATTAAAACACCTGATGTGTAATAAGAATTTTTTTTCTTCCATTTCAATTGGCATGTAGCTTCATATGTCGACAACGGGTAAATAAATAATACTCCCTCCTCAGTCCAAACCATTTCTTTACCGTTTTCTTTTTGGGATATCTATCTAATTCTCTACATTTCAAAACTTACCCAAAATAATTAATGGATCTCATCACCTTCTCACTTTTCTTTCCTTTTCACACTACTTTTTACTCCACTATCTCTCCTTTACACATTAAAAAATCAATGAGTCTCACCAATTCACCCACTTTTCTTTCTATTTTCTACTACTTTATACATATTTATTAACCTCCGTGCCCAAATCATATGTAAACAAATTGCTGGAACGGAGGAAGTATCTTTCTTGCTTGCTTAGTAGGATGTTGAGGATGATAAATTATAGAGAAAGTTCAATAATATTTTTAAAATATGTCTAATTATAATTTAAAATAACTTCTTTTTAATGTTTAATAGGTTTTATGGTTTTATCAATATACGTAAAATATCATCAAATATATCCAAAGCTATATTTCAATTATTTAATTTTAAAGTATACGTTTATCATTATTATTTCATTAATTTATTTTGCCACTTATATGGTTAGATGGCAAATATACCAATAGTCCTATATTTAGAAGTTATGACCTAATATAATATTTTGTTATTTTTCAATTAAAATTGACATGCTATATACTAGTGAGTGCTACATACTCCGTTCCCAAATAACATGTACAGTGTTGTTATTCAATTTGTTATTTTGCAACTAAAATCGACATGCTATACACTAGTGAGTGTTATATATACCGTTTTCAAAATTATTCCCAAATATTCATGAGACTCATATATATACTATAGGTGCATATTATTTATGAGAAATAGTCAATCGTACAACTGAAAACGGGCTTGGGAACGATTTTGGAAACATTTCTCTTTAAAAAATGCTACTCCATCAGTCCTTGATTACTATACATTACTTTTTGGCACGCTTTTTAAGACTCTTTTTAAGTATAGTTCCATAATTTTTTAATTTTTTTTTATGAATAAAAGTTTAATGTTTAAATTTTTATTCAGAAAAAAAATTTCAAAAAAAAAGTTATTTAACTACACTTTATAAGAGTCTCGAAATGTGTGCAAATAGTAAACGTATATAAATCACGGAGGGAGTAAACTTTAAATACTAAAGGTGTGTGTAAGTTTGTTTAAATTAAAATAAAAAAGTAAAAAAATATTTATGAAAATGACATATTTGAACAATCGTAATCAATGCTTTTGGAATGACATACAAAGCACAACTGGACAAAGAAATGCAAACAAAAAACCCACACCAATTCTTTATTCAAATCATAATACCACTACTTTTATAGGCTAGAAAAATCTAACTTCTTCTTTTGTCAATTTCCTTTTAATTATTTTATACTCCCTCCGTCCCATCAGGTTCTATACGTTGGGAACCGTGCACTCGACACGCACTTTAAGGCTCTTAAAAAATATAGTTCCATAATTTTTTTCTAAAATTTTCTTTTTCTGAATAAAAGTTAAACTATTATATTTTTATACAGAAAAAAAAATTCCAAAAAAATTTATAGAACTATATTTTTTATAAGCCTTAAAATGCGTGCCAAACATACATCCTGCTAGGACGGAGGGAGTATTATCAGAACACTCGAAAATCATCCGATTTAACCTACCAAACAAATTATGCAAAGATGCTTTACATTTCACTATTTCAGTCACCTCTGTCGACTATCACAAATTATTAAATATATATTTTACTTTCCAAAATATGTAAAAATAATTTACTTTTTTATAATCAAATGAACTTAATATTTATAGTAAAATATTGTCACGTTCTTGCCTACTGCCTCCAATATACATGTGTGTTTTGATATAAAAAATTTGTCCCAAATTACTTGTCTCTCTCTTCTTTCAATATAAAATTTAAAGATAATTTTTTAAAATTATTTTTTTCTCAATATTTGACTTTCTAAAATTATACTATATTTTTAAAATTATATTATATTTTCACTTTCTAATGTAAAAAAAAATATTTAATTAAAATTAATCATTTTTTTAATATACTTTTTTTTTCCAAAAGGACATGTATGTATATTAGACGGAGGGAGTACATTTTAACATGTGTGTGTTAGCCTAGCCGTAACACTACAACTAGTCTACTAGTTCACTTGCTGTACTTCAAAACATCCTCACTTTCACTTCCCGGAGACTCACCGTCCGGTAAGAATTCACCCCTCTTATACTTACAATATTATTTGTGAGTATATCTAAGCTAGCCCACTTCATTATTATCATGTTTTATTAGTTTGTTTGTTTTGTGTATATTGTACATATATATGTATTTGCAGTAATATTTTAATGAGTTTCTAGCTTGCTTACTGCTATTGTTAATCAACTGTTGTGTTTTATATTACGTACATGTGTTTAATGGTAATGGACAGCTCAAGAATCTAGTAGTCCAAGATTTGATTCAGTTTTTATTTTACTAGTCTACCGCAAGTGTGAAATTAAAAAAGAAGAAGAAAAAGTTACTTTTTTATTGTGTTCTTGTATGATATGAGGCTCTAATTAGATATTTGTTGTTACCCTTTTTAGTATTGTTTGTGTAAAGATTATAGAATCTGTTTGATCTTTGTTTTGGTAGGAGATTTAATGGCTGCAAATGTTAGTAGTAATGCAAAAAATGGGGAAATTAGTATGCTTGAGACCAAGAAAAGTGGTGATGTTGTTGTCATGGTCTCTAGCCAAGAGAAAGATGTCAAGAACTCGCCACGCAGACTTTCGGTTGATTCCCATTTTGAAGGTGTGAGGTTTGGACCAATAGGAACTCCTTCCCCTGAAAATGCTAGGTTTGCTCCTAGTCCCAATAGGCCTCCTAAAATTCCGACAAAGGAAACTACAGCCCCGCGGAAAGCACTTGCTAGGTCAGTGTACTCGAAGCCCAAGTCAAGATTTGGAGAACAGCCGATTTCGGTTGAGTCGTATATGCTTGAAGAAGATAGTTCTTTTATGCAAGATTGTCTAAAATCTAGTGGTAATTCGCCTGCTAGAAATATGTCGACTCAGGCCTCGCCTAATAGTAGAGCTGCTTCGGCTCATAATTCGTTTAAAGATATGAATAGGAATGTTTCACTGAATACTCCTAGGACGCCTTTGATGGCTTCTCCTGGGGGTGTTATAGTGGATGAGGATGAAGAGATTTACAAAAAAGTAAGTAACCGGAACAAGCTGAAGTACAAGAAGGTGAAGATTAAGGTTTTGATAGAATGGTTAGTGTTTCTTGTGCTTTTGGGAAGTTTGATTTCGTGCTTGACCATTGATAAATTGGAGCATACAAGGATATGGGGTTTGGAGTTGTGGAAATGGTCTTTGCTTGTAATGGTTACTTTTTCGGGTATGTTATTCACTACCTGGTTTATGCATTTTGTGGTGTTGGTGATTGAGATGAACTACTTGTTCAAAAAGAAAGTGTTATATTTCGTTCACGGCTTGAAGAAGAGTGCCCAGGTCTGTCTTTGGTGGACTTTAATTCTTATAACTTGGCTTTCGTTGTTCAAAAATGGGGTTCATCGATCAGCCACTGCTACACGGGTTCTGGATTATATCACGTGGACTATTGTTTCTGTGCTCATTTGCTCATTCTTGTGGCTCTTTAAGACATTGCTTCTTAAGATGTTGGCTTCTTCTTTCCATGTAAACACGTTCTTTGATAGAATTCAAGAGTCAATCTTCCATCAATATGTTCTCCAGATCCTGTCAGGGCCTCCGCTTCTGGAGTCGCTTGGGATGCTAGGAAGAGCAAACAGTGCCAGTCAATTTAGTTTCCGAAGTACGAAGAAAGGTAAGCCAGGGAAAGAGGAGACCAAGAAGGCGGTGATTGACATTAACAAACTGCACCAGATTAAACAAGAAAAAGTTTCTGCTTGGACTATGAAGATACTGGTTGATGTAATTTCTAATTCAGGGTTGTCCACCATTTCCAGTTCTCTAGATGAAACTGATTATTACGGTAACAATGAACAGACTGATAAAGAGATAACTAATGAGATGGAAGCAATTGCAGCTGCCTATCACATCTACAGCAATGTGGCTCAGCCTGGTTCCAAGTGAGCAAATTTATCTTAAGAGTGTTTCTTACTCTACTTTTATCTGCAGACTGCAGTTGTCTTAATTTTTTTTGATTGTACGTGTACAATCCTTAGGTACATTTATGAATTAGATCTGAGGAGATTCATGCTTAAGGAGGAGGTCGATTTTGTGTTTCCTCTGATAGATATAGCTGAAACAGGACAGATAGACAAGAAAGCTTTGACAGAATGGGTGGTAAACTTCTATTCTTTATCTAATATATCAGAACTGAGTGGTATTATTTCTCTTTCTTTCTTTTTTGTCAATTCTACGGCTTTCTCGGTTTTTAACCTTTAATAATTCATAACACTTACTCCGGCTGTTATTTTATCAGATGGAATGAAAGAAACACAGTTTTAGAGATCAGACTTTATAGGTAGAAAAATTGCTCAATGATGCTATAATTATAGTTGTTTCTTTTCCTTTAGCAGGATGAGACAGACGTCATACTTAAGGTCCTAGTGCAGATGGGTTTGCATTCACAAAATAGTTGTAAAACCTGCATTCTACCTATAATTTAGACAAAACCCCTATCCTTTTAAGTAGGCTGTACTGTACTTAATCCTGTTCCTGATGCTGGAGTTGCTAATAATGCAAGGGGTCAGAAAACTACAGGATTCTAGTCTCTAGTATAATTAACAACAACTTCTATTATCAGTAAACAAGAAATATACCTTTTTTCCTTTCGGTTTGGACGATGATTTACTACTAATTAAACCCTGATGTACCATTGGTAATGAATAATTTCTTAATTCATGATATAAATCCTTGTCACTGATGCAGGTGAAGGTTTACAATGGTCGAAAAGCTCTAGCGCATGCATTAAATGACACCAAAACAGCTGTGAAGCAACTGAATACCCTTGTTACAGTGATATTAATCATTATCATTTTGTTAGTCTGGCTACTTTTGGTGGAAATTGCAACCACCAAAGTACTACTCTTCCTTTCATCGCAGCTTGTTGCAGCAGCCTTTTTGTTTGGAAACACCTGCAAAACAATATTTGAAGCTATCATATTTGTATTTGTGATGCATCCATTTGATGTCGGTGATCGTTGCGTCATTGACGGTGTACAGGTATATTCTTACTAATACTATTAATTGGATTTTGTTTAGGTGATTGATTAACTGATTAACTGTGTGCATTTTGGCAGATGATAGTTGAAGAAATGAACATTTTAACAACAGTCTTTTTGAGATATGATATGGAGAAGATATACTATCCAAATTCAGTCTTGGCAACTAAGCCCATTAGCAACTTCTACAGAAGCCCAGATATGGGAGATTCACTGGAGTTCTCTATTTGCTTTAAAACACCAGTAGAGAAAATCGGGTCTCTTAGAGAGAAGATCAAGAAGTACATTGTTTCCTTTGTCTCATCTATTTATAAGAACGAGAGTTCTATTTTTTTAATTAATAATTAATGAAAAAGCAGGACCGGAACTTGGTTTTGTTGTGTCTAAAACCTATATTGTTCTCCGCATCTTGTCAGTTTCTCAGTATTTTTTCAATTGTGTCCAGGTATATAGAGAGAACTCCTCAGTACTGGCATCCGAACCACAATATGGTGGTGAAGGAGATTGAAAATGTAAACAAGATAAAGATGGCACTCTTTTTCAATCACACAATGAACTTCCAAGAATTTGGAGAGAAGAACCGGCGAAGATCTGAACTGGTTATAGAAATGAAGAAAATATTTGAGGAGCTAGGTATCAAATACAATCTACTTCCTCAGGAAGTTCAAGTTGTGAATTCAGATGCGGCCAGATGATTTCTTCTCCTCTTGTGTTCAAGTATGTCCCCATATACTCAATAATAAACTTAATTAAAATGAATAGAATTTTCAAACAGAAACTTGATGGTCAGATTTAAGTAATTCCAAGTTTCGGGTCCCTACGATCATCAGATAAAGCAATCTTATTCACAGAAAATTTTGGAGTACTTAATATTTTATGATTATGGTATTCATGGTCTATGTGACGAACAGAGTTGACACTATAATATCTTATCATGTGAAAGGTGAAACCTTAGAAAAGTTTAGAGTAGAAGTTATGTAGTAATTGTAGAAGTTTTACATGAATACTTGTCACCGGAAGCTATATATATGACTGCTGACAGTGGCTATAAATAACATACCTTCAAACTTCTTTCCTTCACAGCTTTGCAACTTGAGCCTCGTATGATATAATGAAAATGCCATGAAATTTGAATGCCCTGCTACCAGTTCCCTGGAGAGTGTTTGTTGGCACGGTGGAAATGTGAATTTTAGGTGCCACTGTAAAGCTGCAAAGACTTCAACTCTGTATTTGAAACTCTGGTCCTGAGACTGTCTTGGCTGGTGATTGCGAAAACTTGAGTGTTAGGAGGGTTGATTGGATGAAGTTAATGACCTTTTGTTTACTCAACTTGGACAAAAGATGTAAAACTTGGTTGTTTTGCTTTAAGACATTATGTTGTCTGAGACAAATTCGTAATATTATTTTCAGATCTATTATGCTTCTTCACTTGTGTTCATTACTCTTTAAAGCCAGGTATTTGTGTTTGACTAGATTTAAGACTGCTACAGACATTCTCTATTGCCTGCCATTTCTACAAAAACGCATATTCTGACATTGAATAGAGTTGCTCAATGTACTTCTCACTACCAACTCAGGCAACTTTGTATTAAAGGAGGTCAAAATTAAATAATTCTGATGTCTAATACCCATATGAAAGTACCAATTGTATATTTTATACCAAGCTCCAATTCTCACAGAAGTATTTGTTTAACCATTTGGCCTAAGATGAAAATAGACGAAACCTTGAGGCTTGAGATATGGTCGTACTTCGTAGTGTTAAAAGAGGTTTAGAGCTCGATTTTCATCTCCAATAATTCAGAATATATCATCTATCTAGAGTAAATATTACGTACAATCAAAATTACCCATGAAGAATGATACAATTATAAATAATTAAGCGGTTATGTTATCGCATAGATAGACATATACTGCAGCATACTTACTGTGCTTATTGAGTTAAGATATAAAAACTAAAACCGTTTTAAGAATAACTAAATGACATTATATTCATGTTTAAAGAATAAATGTTGCGTTATTCCGTGCTTACTGAGCGTGATAAGTATGCTGCAGCACAGATCATCAATATACGTAATACAAAAGGATGTGGACATGTATAAAGGAAAAACAAAGTAGAGGAAGTAACAGCTCTTCTGCAGATACAGATAACCTTATCCCCCAAAGCATGATCAGAGACCAACCACATGTACACATAGGACAGAAGAAACGACACATCAGCAGAAAAATACTTCGAACTTCCACCTCTCAATTTTATTCATAACCTATCCACCTCACACCTAATCTTCTTCTCAACCAAGCAACCAGAACTCACAAACAAGAACCCCAAAACAACCAAGAAGCAGCACCAACAATCATCAGAAAGATGGCTTCTGTTTCAATGGCAATGCCACTAACAACTGCAAGCCAGAAGACCCTCCAGTCACCAACTTCTGGTCCCTTCTTGAATCCACTGAAACTGTCTAAAAAGACAGTGGTTGTCAACTCATACTCAAAAACTAAGCTTCAAGTCCAAGCTTCTCTCAAAGAAAAGGCAATCACAGGACTAACTGCAGCTGCATTGACAGCTTCAATGGTGATGCCAGAGACTGCTTCAGCTGCTTCTACTCTCACCCCATCTCTCAACAACTTCTTGCTCAGCATTGGTGCAGGTGGTGTTGTGCTCCTTGCCATTCTTGGAGCTATTATTGGTGTCTCCAACTTTGACCCTGTCAAGAGAGCTTAATTTGCAGCTATGTCTTGTGTGCACTTTTATCTAATATTGTAGTACTTCCTATAGATTATTATTATGTACAACTACTCTATTCTGTTAACTATATGTATGTGTGATCTATAAAACTTCTAAATGCTTCTTAATATCATTATTATGCTTGAGGAAGTTTTGTCTAAGTTTTGTCTCTCATTTTAAGACATATGAGATAATTAAGCTATTTAAAGCACCTCTGAAATTGAGACCTGGCCCAAAATATATAGATTTGATAATGTTACATGGTGAAATTTTAGATGCTACATTGAATTGTATGAACTGCTAAGCTGGGGGAGCCCAGAGCTTAACCATTCAACTCTGCAGCCTAAAATCGTACACTTCTTAAAATTGCTTTATATATATATTATACATGTGAAACTATATAGACAATTCATCGAAATAACTCTTTGTCCATGGAACCTAGTATCTTCATCCTGTGCATCAGTTGTCCGAAAAACAAACTCCCGAATCCTGATTTTCATTTGCAATAGGCCACTCCGTGACCAGGGATGAATCTTTCGTTCTCCTCTGTGTAGACGTGAGTTTCGTTCTTTAACCTGTGACAGATAGACATGGCTATCATTTATATTCTACAAACATGTCACATGTCTGAAATTAAAATTTTGAATGTTTTCAAAGCTTACGTTTGGGAAATTATCTTATTCAGGATGGTGGATGAATAGAGGAAAGCACCAATTAAGTAGTTTAGTTCTCCCTTGATTCTTTCTTCTATTTTCTTGTCTATTTCCTCAGCATCAATGCATAGTGGTTGATCCGATGCCTGGATTTCGTGAATTTACTTAACATGTAATGAGAAGCTAAATGTTAATCGATCCTAGGGCAGAAACTTCTGTATAACTTACCATAACCCACCCCCATGTATCAGCAAAAGAGGGAACATGTGCTGTATATACCACTACATCTCCACAAAGTTAGTTATAAGATTGTTACTACACAATAAAGAGATTATACAGAGCAGATATCATCTTTGTCGCTGATACATAAATTTTCTGGCTAGGATTCCCCGATATTCTGTTTGAAATTGGGAAGTAATTTGCTTCAAAAGAGTTAAAAGTATTTAGGCATGCCTCTAGTCCCCAGCATAAAAGAGTTACTTACATTTGAATACATGTCTGGTAGTGTTGTATACTTGTATATAGATGACAAGACTTCTTTGTAAGTGAACACTCCAGCAGGTCCAGCCTGTGCATAAATTGAAGCAGTGTCTTAAGAAATTCACTACTTGAAATGTATTTTTATGGTTAGGATCATTAGTTACCTGAGTAACAAAAATTCCCCTGTGATCAAGCTTGGGTCTCAGAATTTGCTCATAGAATGATTTTGTGTAGAGTTGATAACAAGGCCCTCCTTCAATTGGATCAGCTAAATCTCCTACTATAATGTCAAATTTTTCTTTCCTTGCCTCTAGTCCAACCCTTTGATAATCAACACATTCAAAGAAAATCATGCAGATAGTTACTTACATGTCATGGTGGTTTTGTATAGAGAATCGCTAAACTCACTTGGCATCATTAATCACTAGCTCAAGTTTGCTGCTACAGAAAGCTTCCTTGTTTGCACTCAAATGTTTACGGCAAAAATCAACTACGTCCTGCAATTCACTAGAAAATGAAATCCACCTCCTATCGTATATATCTAAACTACATATATAACACACATGTATACGGCAAAATACTATTCTCAGAGGTTTTCAAGACCAGGCGAGATTCAACCTAGGCTAGCTCCTCTCTCTATCAGCCACCATGCATTGATTGTGTGTGTTGAAATAAGAATTTTTACCTCATCAATGTCACACATGACCACTTTTTCAATCGATCTGTACTTGATTGCTTCTCTGACTGCAGACCCTTCACCGCCTCCCATTATGAACATGCTCTTAGGACTGCAGTTCGGTGTAATTTGTTTATTTACTTTTATCAACTACTGTTATCAGATACCATAGTCCATAGCTATATACCTCCAAACTTTTTGTATTATGTTGAAGGAAAAAATCACTTACTAAAAGGGGAGGATGGATTAAGCACTCGTGATATATAAATTCGTCCATCTCTGCACTTTGCATCTTTCCATCAAGCACCAAAACCTGTACTCGCAGTACATTTCATCACTTGGTTTATATAGTAATCTTAATTTTATTAGGTTAATGAATAAATTATTAGATAGAGCTTCTATAAACGATTGTTCCTCATACTTGCAAACAATCAATATCAACATTTAGGTAATTAGTGAAAAGATATTGAATTCACCTTCCCAAAGCGCTTTGTATCTAAAAGAACTATGTCTTGGTACTGGCTTCTCCCTCTGTGCAGCACACTACATGAATAAGAGAGGTCTTTAGACTTTACTTACGAGATACGACATTTACTTACCAATTCTAATTACGTTGGCCAATACGTTAGACATTTACCTGTCAATTGAAAATGTATAGAATATTTTCTTAAACAAAACGTTTCAAACAATTACATTCTTTAGAGAAGCCTCCCCTGAACATGCATACATTGAGTACATCAATTATTATTCGAGTATCACGGATGTGTAGACACTGTCACGCATTTCTCGCATACGTGTTGAGTATGATATATTTTGATATCCTAGGACAGATTATCTGACACTCGTTTTATTACTTTAGTTAAGCACACTACAGACCATAATTAGCTTTATAAATATGATAAATAAATAGCAAGCAACTGATGCAAATCTAGTAAAAAGTTACACAAACACTCAAATCAGAAGTGCATGTAACTTTATACACACACACCTGTTTACAGCAAAGGAGCGTTTGAGATCCACCACATCTATATCTTGTTCAAACCATGATTCATTCATCTTACGAGCTTCCTTTTCGTTACTCATCAGTAATCCATTGTCGTCGATGTCATGCTTCCCGTTCATTTTACTAAAACCACTCGAATGTTGCACAAACTCAACAGCTTCCCCCATCATATTATATATACAGGGTCATATTCAGCGAAAAACCACTAAACCGCAAGAACTCCAATTTTGTTATGCAGAATTTTATTTTTCACATATTGTTGACAGGGTAATACCAAAATTTATAGACAAAAAAAGACGAGGAGTAGGTTAGTGCCTTGTCGTGAAGGTTTGAAATATGAAATGTACTAAAAATAACACTACTGAGTATAAACAATGCCGTCAGCCGTGAGCACTGTATATGCGTATGTATAAATACGTATGCTTATGTTTCTCCGATCTAAACGAACATATGATATTAAAAGTTACGATTATTACTTACTAAATTCTTTTCTCTCCATTCTGCACAAGGTCAGTATACAGTTACATTCATGTAGACATTTTTTTAAGCAGTTAAAACAAAAACAGAAGAAAAAGAGGAAATAAAAACGCCGCTGCCGGGGGTCGAACCCGGGTCACCCGCGTGACAGGCGGGAATACTTACCACTATACTACAACGACCTTTTGTGAGTTGTTTACTTTGTTACAATCTAAATTCGTTCTCTAGTCTAGTTCAGACCAGCCGTCAAGGTATTGATTATAATCCGTTGAAAACACAGTTAGTTATCGAAATTGTTGTTAAAATGCACTGTTATCAAGTCACTTGGTTAACAATTTTTTTTTCTTACCATTATATTTTGAAGTATAATTAATTGCTGTAATATGCATGTTGGATTTAAAATTAGAATACTTCTCTATTAACATCTATGTAAAAGAACTCTTCTTAGAAATCTAAATACAATCTATTACTAGGAAAATTTAGTATTTGAGAATATTGTAAATCTCGAAAATATTTATATGACTCAAAATCTATGCTAAACATAAAATAATAATTCACTTTTGTGCGACTCAAAATCTATGTTAACATAATTTAACATGAAATGCTAATAAATTTTATAATTAATCTACAAAAACGCACTACTATAATTATGTCTTGTGAATCTTAATATAACAATAATTTGTATAATTAGATTAAAACATATAATAAATATTGTTTGCACATATTTTAGTTAAAAAATATTAAAGAGACGGAGAAAGATGCAAGCGCGAGGTTTTGACCGAGATTAAAAAAACGAGCTCAGATAAGTCAAACGGAGCCGAAATCGAGCAAAGTGAGCTATTTAAATCCCAATGATTTAGTAATAAATTGAACTTTAAGTTGATCAGAAACATTTTGAATCGAGTAGACAAGTCAAATTATTTGCTAATAATTCTTATGGTTTTATTCAACCAAATTTTGTGTATAAAATAACCCATTCGTTTCAGAGTCTCACGCTCAAATCTCATCCTAAAATCAAATGAATAACACAAATATCACACCCACTTATTTATTTTTTATACTATTTTCCAAGCTAATCTGCATTTATTTTTATAGATATATAAGAGTTCCTAGCACAAGCTCTATACAAATTAGAGATGCACAAAAAGCCTGA
>PHNY01108951.1:4600-16231 GCA_003724115.2 Anethum foeniculum | reverse complement strand
AAGATCTAACGGTGCTTATTACATTGGTAGTACATGACCAAATATTTGGATAAGATCCCTCTTATGCATATTATATTATAAGGATATAATATATATATATATATATATATATATATATATTTATATATATATATTAGAATTTTATTAAATTTATACTTAATAAAATATAAATTAAAAATATTAAGTGTGAATAATGTCCATGCATCATACATATTTTAAATTATACTCAATAACAAAATATGAAACAAAACAGGTCCAAGAAATAAGTTCTAAGAGAATGTTAGGACTACCGTACTTTCTACTTTGCCTGTTTAAGCGGTATAAATGCTGCTTTAGCTTAATTTGCCAAACATGCTGCAGAAACTAAAACTGGCTTTTGGATTAAATGAAACGGGTAAGTCGGCGGCCCAAACAGCCACTAAATGTACAAACTTTTTATATTCATAAATACACTAATGCCTTGTTTGGGAACATGCATTTCATTTGGAATGATGGATTTCAAATGATATAATTTGAGTTGTCATTTCAAATTCTCATATTTGTATTAAAATTTGAATGCCTTGAATTTCAAATGAAATCCAAATCTAAATTCTTTCACTTATCCAAACATGTTATTTGATCAAATCCAGAATTTCTAATGAAATCCAAGTTCCCAAACGGGCACTAATTCCTTTTTATAGTTTGAATAAAACAAATAATTAATTTTGAATGATTAAAGATGCGTATTGGATGAAAAATGGTCTGGTGATGGAGATAGTATAGAAGAATGATAAGTGTATCTATGAGAGTTACAGAAGAATCAATTAACTGAGGAGGTCCTGATTTCAAAAAAAAAAAAAACTGAGGGGGCCCTATTGCATCAATGGTGGTTCGGATTGCTTCTTTCCAACACCGACAGTAGAAATACACATACAAACACCATACACTACTCATCATCTACTTAACTCTGCGTTCAATTCAGATTCGATCTCTGTAACTTACTGATTATCAGTGGCCAAGGCGGGCAAAAGTTTATATATGTTGCTGGTAATGCGTTTCAAGTTGACTTTAATGTTCCTGTCATGTTTGATTACCAGTGATAACTCCCAACTCCGATCTAGTCCTTCCGCCGCTGTTTTGTGGTGTAGTTGTTGGTGGGTATGACCGGAGGGGGATTGGGGTCCCGTGACGCCTCTGGCGAGAGAATAAGAAATGGGTTTGAAAGATAAAGATTGAAAATATGAGAGATATATAAAGTGGAGGGTGTGTGTATACAATATGGGTGTGATGAAGAGAAAGTGGCCAACCCCTAAACCTTTCATCCTGGGACTATTTATAGGCCCAGGGTCAGGGTTTTGGGGCATATACCTCTGATCCTGACCGTTAGTTACCAAGTGAGGAGGATGCCTGACGCTCCTGGATGACTTACATGTGTCCAGGTGGGAATCATGGAAAAGTGTGCCAAAAAAATTCTGGCGTGTGTCTTTATTACACTCATCATTGGCCATTAATAGCTTTCACCATCATGCGTGGACTTTGATCATGACTCGTGTTCCACCTGGCTTGCAGGACCTGAAGTTGACTAGACCACGGGACTGGGTCGTTGCTGGACTGGGCCGTACCAGGACCGGGTCCTAGCTGGACTGGACCCTAGCTGGACTGGAAGATTGGACCCTAGTTGGATTGGACCCTCCCTGGACTGGGCCCTTTTTGTGTTGGATTATTTATATCCTATCATTTTCCCCCACTTCCCTATGCAGATTTTTTGGATGGGGGAGTAGATTACAATGCCTGAACTTTTAGGAGAAAAATTCTGCCTCCTTGCCCCCAGTCCAGATTTGGTATGTAGGTGCTAGTCCGGACTGAAGCTTAAAATCTGACATGAAGAAAAATTCTGCCTCCTTGCCCCCCAGTCCGGATTGGGTATGTAGGTGCCAGTCCGGACTGAGGATTGAAATCTGACTTTGAAGAAAAAATGATGCTTCCTTGCCCCCAGTCCGGATTGGGTATGTAGATGCCAGTCCGGGCTGAGGATTGAATCTGACTTTGAAGAAAAATTCTGCCTCCTTGCCTCCCAGTTCTGATTAGGTATGAAGATGCCAGTCTGGGCTAAGGATTGAAATCTGACTTGAAGAAAAATTCTGCTTCCTTGCCCTCTAGTCCAGATTGGGTATGTAGGTTTGGAGGTCCGGACTGAAGGTCTAGAATTTGAAACGTTTCTGATTATTTTTTCCCCCTAAACAATTTTGAATTTTTGTGCAAACTCCAAGTTTGGGCCTAGGTAGATGTGGACAACTGTAATCATTTTAATGATTACAGTTGTCTATCTTGCATGCGTATATGTATTTGTACACATATATATAAATTTTTAATAATTACAGTCCAATAGCCTTGTGCCACGTGTTGCAAGGGTCTTATCACCTCCCTATAAGAAGCAAACACACTCCACTTTTTCTTTTTATTTTACATTTTCCGTTTTTCACCGAAGAGAAAAGAAAATACAACCGCTGCATGAAGTGAGTCAGAATCATCAAAGGGGGATTCCGTTCTCCTCGATTTTCTTCATCAATTCGTAAGTTTCCTCTCTTGTACTCGTTTCGCTTTTCTTTTCCGCTATTTTGAATCCAATTTGTTCATGTTTTGCTCTCTTTTTCTTGTGACTGTTCATATGCCACGCTGGGTTTTGTGAAGTTTTTGTGTTTTTGTGATATAAATTCGGTTATTGTTTATGTTTTTGTTTGTTGTACGATTTGTGGTTTAGTTTTCTTGGTTCGATTTAAGTTTTGAAGGCAGAATTTTGGTTTACATTTTCTGGGTTTTGTTCGTGTTCTTGAGTTTGAAGTTGTGTATATCTGTGTAAGTATATGTATTTGATCTGTGGTTTGGTGCTTCTGTGTGTTTGTAAAGTGTTTTTAGGTAATTGCGTGTGATCTGGTCCGGACTGGTTGTCTTTGGTTCAGACTGGGGTCTTTGTTTATGTAAAATGCTTATATGTGGGATTCATATAAGCCCGGACCATAACCTATGGTCCGGACTTATATGAAATTGTTTTAGATATGGTATTGAAGGATTTATGGCGCGCTAATCCGGACCGATGATTTTAGGGTCATCCGGTCCGGGTATCAATATAAGATCTTGAAGAGAGTGGGTTCGGACCATGGTAGATTATAAATCTGACTTAGGAAAAGAAAAGAGGAAATATTAACCAGGATTTTTTATTTTAGGTATATGGTCTGGACTAAAGAGAGGGCCAAATGACCATTAACGTGCTACCCTGATCCGGATAGTGAAGATTCCTCTGATCCACAAGTTGAAATAAAGATGGGTAGGAAGGTTAAGTTGCCCTGAGTTCTGACTGAGCTTATAGTGAAGGAAGTTCCGGATAGGCATGTTCCTTTCACCCCTGATGGGCGTTGGACCGATGGGAAATTTCACTTCATTACCAAGGCCGAGTCCATTGGTAATGTATTTTATTATAGGGAGTTGAGCCCGGTCTATGGCCAGTACCAGCCGGATGGGCACCCCGGTCCTTACGACGAAGCTGAGTTTAACCGTAGGTTTACTGGATTCGGCATTAACAAAGCTACTTACCCGCTAAGAGATGACTTCGCCCAACTGAGTTCTCAAGAGATGGATAGGGCGGTCTGGGCTGCATTTCATATCGGTCCGGATGTTCAGTGGAGGTGGCCCAAGCCCGGAGAGAGGATATTTCATAGGCCTTCCGACGGGTTTGTTCCAGTGTGGCTGGAACATTTACGGTCCTGGTGGAACCCCAGGTCCCACCAGTTCTTTAAGCATCTCTGTAAATACGTTTATAAGATCTCCCCAATGCAAATAACACTGAACGGGATCAAGTGGGTTACTTGGTTTCTTGCTTGCTGTAATAAAATGAACTATCAGCCCACATTTATTCTTTTCCATCAGCTTTTTAATTTAGTTAAGTCTAGTGTACAGCCTTTATATGAACTTCGGTTCTGGGCTGCTGAGTGTGGCTTTGGTTCGGGTAACGCCAAGCCCGTGATTCAGCAGACTTCGCTCAAGTACTGGAATGGTGAAATAATTTTGCTCAAAGGACTTGACCTGTCGCATCTTCCTTATATTGCAACTGAGGGGGTTGTGACCCGTTTTGAGATCCCGATTTTGGAGGGTAGAGCACTGCAGCAAATATTTGATTTTTGTAATTGTATAGGGACCCAATTTACTCGTGATTCCTTCATGGATCACAAGAAATGGTATGATTATGGATGTGAGTATATTACTTTAATTCGGATTGGCTGTTTGTGTTTTTGCTTTAGTCTGTTGTCTTCTGACTTTTTCTCTCTTGTTTGTTTGTAGGCCTTCCGTACTTTGACCCAGACCTCTTCTCCACCATGTCAAGGAATGCTTATGCCTCCTCTTTCAAGTCCCTCGGTGGTGCCTTCCGGACCAAGGGTGCCACTGCTAGTTCGGCTGGCGGTTCTAGGTCCGGGACTCATCATGAGGATGGCACCGAGTCAGCTGCTCCTGCCGTGCAAGTTGGAGCCATTCCGAAGCAGGTGGCATCTGAAGTGGTCATTGTTGCTCCTGTTGAATCCGAGGAGAGGCCCCGGGTTAAGAGGATCCGGACTGTAGGAATGAAACCCCCGCGCCCTCACAACGTTCCTTTGGAGGATGAATTGGATGATATTGAGGAGTTGGAGGGAGGTCCGGTCCCGGAAGATGACCCCATCCCTGAGGGTACTTCTGTTCCTGATTCCAGTCGGGACCGGATTAGGGTTCATTCGATAAAAAAGGTTACAAAGATAATGTCTCAGATTCTGTCAGATGAAGATTGGGTGAAGATGAGAGAATCTGGATTGAATGCCGTCATGCAAAAATGTGCTGAACATTGGGGCCATGTGAGTTTGTACTTTGTTTGATTCTTGTCTTTAGCTTTTGTTATTTTTCTAACCCTTGCCGGGACTGTATGCAGCTTGGCAAGTATATGTCCAGGGCCGTTCAAGTTGCCTTTGAAGATCTGAAAAAATCTCAGAAGGAAGTGGATGAGAGGGATGTCCGGATTACCTCATTGGAGTCTCAACTTGAGATTTTGCGTACTTCTAAGGATAACGAGATATCTGGACTCCAGGAGCAGTTGAAGAAGGAAAAAGATCGTTCTGAGGAAGAGTCTGGGAAGCTAAACGCCGAAATCACTAATCTGAAAGAGGCGCTCTCTTAGAAGGATGAATCTGCTATAATTGCAAAATTCAAGAAAAGTGAAGAATACGATCAGGCTCTTTCCAAAGCTGGTGCTCCCGAGGTTGAGTGTGCTTGGATTATCACCGAGAGGCTTATTAAGACCGACCCTGGAGCCCACTGGGAGTCCTTCGCGAATGAATTCTTAAACGCCAATGAGAACATCGAGAAAGGGCTTGGAGAGCCGGATCCCTACGATGGTCCGACCCCAGCCTTCCTTCCCGGACCTCCACCCTGTGAATCAGCTTAGTTGCTTTATCACCTGGGCGCTGCCCTTGTAATTTATATTTCTGTTTAACTCTTGTTGCTTCAAGCTTGAACTGTGATGTATCAAACAAGGATTCCATGTTCCAGTTTATTTTGATTTGTTTGTTATTTTTTATGCTTTAATATTTCGAAGATTTTTTTTGATTAAATGCCTAGTCCGGACTTGGATATCAGTCCATTCTAGGGTGGCCTTAGAAAACTTTTCTAAGTAAAGATTAAGATTTTGAAATATGTAGCCTATTCCGGATCCATAGGTAGTCCAGACTAGTTTNCTTCTAAGTAGGAATTGCTTTAATTTTATTGTCTAGTCCGGACCCAGGTACTAGTCCAGACTAGTATAGCCTTAGAAAATTTTCTAAGTAAGAATTGGTTTAATTTTATTGCCTAGTCCAGACCTAGGTACTAGTCCATACTAGTATAACCTTAGAAATTTTTCTAAGTAAGAATTGCTATAATTTTATTGCCTAGTCCGGACTTAGGTACTAGTCCAGACTAGTATAGATTTAGAAAATTTTCTAAGTAAGAATTGGTTTAATTTTATTGCCTAGTTCGGACCTAGGAACTGGTCCAGACTAGTGTAGCCTTAGGAAATTTTCTAAGTAAGAATTGCTTTAATTTTAGTGCCTAGTCCGGACCTAGGTACTAGTCCAGACTAGTATAGATTTAGCAAATTTTCNTGCTTTAATTTTATTGCCTAGTCCGGACCCAGGTACTAGTCCAGACTAGTATAGCCTTAGAAAATTTTCTAAGTAAGAATTGGTTTAATTTTATTGCCTAGTCCGGACCCAGGTACTAGTCCTGACTAGTATAGCCTTAGAAAATTTTCTAAGTAAGAATTGGTTTAATTTTATTGCCTAGTCCGGACCCAGGTACTAGTTCAGACTAGTATAGCCTTAGAAAATTTTCTAAGTAAGAATTGGTTTAATTTTATTGCCTAGTCTAGACCCGGGTACTAGTCCAGACTAGTATAGCCTTAGAAAATTTTCTAAGCTTTCTTTTGATATGTGTTGCCCAGTCCGGACTCATTGCTAGTCTAGACTAGTTTGCCTTAGAAAATTTTCTAAGTATGAGTTTTCTTTTTAAATGTGTTGCCTAGCCCGGACTTATAGCTCGTCCAGACTAGTTTGCCTTAGAAAAATATTTCTAAGTCAGAATTTGATTTAAAACATGGAGACTAGTCCGGACTTATAGCTAGTCCAGACTAGTTTGCCTTAGAAAATTTTCTAAGTAGGATTAGCTTTAATTTAATGGCCTAGTCCGGACCTTGGTACTAGTCCAGACTAGTATAGCCTTAGAAAATTTTTCTAAGTAAAATTCGAGCTTTTAGAATGTATTGCCTAGTCCGGACTCACAGCTAGTCCAGACTAGTGTAGCCTTAGAAAAATATTTCTAAGTAGTATTTATTTCCTTTTTTGGCTACTTTTCCAGTTATAACATTCTGGTTTTTACAACATAGAGAGTTATAAACAAAAATTTTAAAAGATCAAATATCATTTATAACAAAATGTTGAATGACAAGATGTGATTACTTCTTAGGCTTACAAATTTCCTAAAAATAGAACCTGCAGAGGTGATTGCTTCCTCATTGATAGAACTTCCTCAATCTAAGTCCATGCTAGGTGTTAGGGACTTCAGATTCATCTAGATTCACCAATTTGTAGGTTCCAGGTCGTATGAATTCTTCAACTTTGTAAGGACCTTCCCACTTTGGCATTAGCTTTCCCGTATTGGTCGGGTCTGAAGCTTCCGTATCGCGAAGAACCAGGTCTCTAACTTGAAAGTTTTTGACCCTGGACTTCTTGCTAAAGTGGTCTCTTGTTTTCTTCTTGTACTTTTCCATTCTCTCAATTGCTTGGTCCCGGACCTCATTAATTAGCTCCAGATTGGTTCTCAGTCCTTCCTCGTTCGCTACTTCTTCAAAATTGATTGCTCTATAAGATGGAGATCCAACTTCAATGGGTATCATGGCTTCTGTTCCATAAGCCAACTTGAATGGTGTCTCTCCAGTGCTGGTCCCGGGGATTGTCCTGTAAGCCCAGAGTACGTTTGGCAGTTCTTCTGGCCACTTGTTCTTGCTCTCCTGAAGCCTCTTTTCGATGCCTCGTAGAAGGATTCGATTTGTTACTTCAACTTGTCCATTAACCTGGGGATAGGCTACTGAGAATGTCTTGTGTTTTATACCCCTCTCCTTCAAATAGTTTTCAAAATCTGAGCCCATGAACTGCGGTCCATTGTCCAAGACCAGGACCCTTGGTAATCCAAACCTCATCAGTATGTTATCCATGAACTTGATGCAATCTTGCTGATTTATAGTTCTCATAGCTTTTTCTTCCACCTACTTAGTCATGTAATCGATAGAAACAAGTAAATACCTCAAATCTCTTTTGGCCCGAGGGAAAGGCCCCATTATATCGATTCCCCAAACAGCAAAGGGGATATGGGACAGGATTCAAGATGGTAGGACTGGACTCATCCTGGGAACATTACTGAACAGCTGACAGTTCTTGTACTTCTTAACAAAATCCATTGCATCTTGATGGATTGTTGGCCAATAATACCCTTGTCTAATTATCTTGTGAGCTAGGGCCTTGGCTGACATGTGATCCCCACAAATTCCTTCATGTACTTCTGCTAGGCAGTATTCTGCTTCAACCGGGCCGACACACTTCAGAATCGGGGAAGAGTAGGTCCTGCGGAAGAGTAGTCCTTCCTGGATAAAGAACTTTGTTGCCTTAGCTTTCAATCTTTGAGCTTTCCCCTTGTCTTCCGGGAGTTCCCCTTTCTCCAGATAATTTATGAAAGGAGTTATCCAATTTGGCTCATTATCAATCTCCATAATTTCTTCATTCTCAATTATGGGCCTTTGTAGTTCTTCAAAGTAGACTGAGTTGTCCAGATTTGCAGAGTTCTGGACTAGCTTTGACAAGATATCGGCTTCTATATTCTCTTCTCTATTGATTTGTAGAACTTGAAACTTCGGTATCAGAGCCAAGTAGCTCTGTACCAGGGCTTGATATTTGGCCAGGACTGGGTCCTTTACTAAATATTCCCCGTTCGTTTGCTTGACCACAATCTGGGAGTCACTGTAGATGTCCAGGGTCTGGACCCCCAGGGTCCTGGCTAGCTTCAGTCCCGGAACCAATGCTTCATACTCAGCTTGGTTGTTTGTTGCGGGGAAGGCAAAAGATATGGCAGTTCAGATTGTGAAACCCTCAGCGCTCTTCAAGATGAGTCTCGCTCCAGAGCGTTCAGTTTTAGATGATCCATCAACATTCATTGTCCAGGCCCCTGGGTCAGAATTGGTGGCCTTCCCAGGGTCCAGATCCATGGGTTCTGGAGCCGTCTCCGAGAAATTGCATTCGACCACAAAGTCGGTGAGGGCGTGGGCCTTAATGGCAGTTCTCTGGACAAAGGTTAGGCTGAACTGGATGAGTTCAACAGCCCAATTCACCAATCTTCCTAAGACGTCTGGCTTGTGAATTATCTTCCTTAGAGGTTGATCCGTGACAACTCTAATTTCCCTTCCTTGGAAGTAGTGTCGCAACTTCATGGATGTGGTGACCAGGGCTAAGGCAAATTTCTCAAGGTTCGGGTTCCTGGTCTCCGCATCTTTTAGAACTTGGCTCACATAGTAAACAGGCTTTTGCTGTCCTTCTTGTTCCCGGATCAGGGCTGCTTCCACCGCCAGGGTCCCGACAGATAGGTAGAGATAGAGGGGTTCCCCAGGTTGGGGTTTGGTTAGGACTGGTGGCTTGGAGAGGTACTCCTTTATTTCTTCAGAAGCTCTTTGGCAATCTGGATTCCAATTAACCTCTTTCTTGTTCCTTGATCCTTTTAGCAAATCAAAGAATGGTAGGCATCTCTCTGCTAGTTTGGAGACAAACCTTCTTAGTGCTGCAAGAGATCCTGCCAACTTCTGAACTTCTTTCTGGGTCCTGGGTGGTTGCATCTCCTAGATTGCCTTGATCTTCTCCGGATTGGCTTCAATACCCCGGTGGCTTATCATGAACCCCAGGAATTTTCCATCTTCAACTCCAAAAATGCAGTTTTCTGGATTCAGCTTCAATTGTTGCTTTCTTACATTCTCAAAGTATTCCTTAAGGTCAGCAATATGGTCTGGGACTGTTGTGGACTTGGCAATTATATCATCAACATAAGACTCTAGGTTCCGTCCCAGCTAGCTTTTGAAGATTTCGTTCATGACCCTTTGGTAGGTTGATCCTGCATTCCTTAGGCCAAAAGGCATTAGCTTGTAGGCATAGACAGCCCGGTGTGTTATGAAAGCTGTTTAGGGGATGTCAGCTGGGTTCATCTTCACTTGGTTGTACCCGGAGAAAGCTTCAATGAAACTTAGCATGACATGTCCAGAGGTGGCATCAATTAACTGGTCGATGCTGGGCAAGGGGTAAGGATCCTTCTGGTAAGCTGCATTCAAATCGGTGAAATCCACGCACATTCTCCACTTGCCATTGGGTTTTTTGACCATGGCTACATTGGACAACCACTCCGGATACTTGATTTCACATAAGATATCTGCTTTAAGCAGCTTCTCCACTTCTTCATCTATAGCTCTTTGCCTCTCCGGGGCAAAGTTTCTTCTTTTTTGCTTCACTGGCCTCTTCTCTGGATCCACATCCAAGCTGTGCATTGGCAGGGATTCCTTGAGTCCCGGTATGTCATCGCGGCTCCATGCAAAGACATCTGCATATTCTCGTAGTAGTTGTGTTAATTCTTCTTTGAAAACTGTATCCAATACCTTGCCAATCTTTACTTTCTTGGAAGGATCATTTTCATCGACAAGAACTACTTCGGTCTCCACTGCTGGTTCTACCTTGGTCTGGCTCTTTGCTGAAACAAGTTGCTAGACCTTGGCATCACTGTTCTTTTCTACATAGGTCTGGACTATGGTACCCGTATCAGGACCTCCCGTAGTTGACAGGTCAGGACTGGATTACTGTAGGTCTGGACCTGCCCCCCAGTTGACAGGTCTAGACTACTTTAGGTCAGGACCGGATCCACCGCGGGAGCTTTCGATTATCTGGACCTCCTTCCCATGCCCCTTTTGATGCACCTGGTGCTTCTTGTTGCTTCGTTGCTTCTGAAATACTACAGCTTTCCTTTTGTTGTCATGGTGTGTTTCGGCCATGACCAATGCTTGGCTGTAACACTTTCCGGCGGTCTCCACATACCCTTTAACTTCTCCCACCCCGGTCGAGGTTGGGAATTTGAACTTCAAGTGAGTGATTGAAGTTATAGCTTTGATCTTAGTTAGCGCTGGACGACTAATTATTCCATTGTAAGAGGATGAAGTGTTTACCACATAGAATTTGATCATCTGAGTGACCTGGTTCGGGGCAGTCCCGAACAGGACTAGAAGGTAGAGGGATCCCTGGATTGGGACGAAGCTAGTCCTGAACCCATATAGAGGATCTTCCCTGCAATCATTAGTCCGCACGCTCCCTAGTTGCATGCGATCCCCATTGTGTTTGAACAGAATATTTGCTGAAGAACCATTGTCCACCAATATCCTTCTAACTTCATTCTCAGAGATATCTAGAGTCACGACCAGAGCTTGCATGTGGTTAGGATCTATGTTTTCAAAATCCTTGTTGCTGAAGGAAATGACTTGCTCGGGGAAGGACTGAATTGCCATTATCTCATCCTGATTAACGTGCACTTTATCTTAATATTGTCCCTATATTTAGTTCTTTTGTATTGATTTGGATTTTTATTCAATAAATATTGTTGTTTTATTGTAGGTATCAAGGAGTTATAATAAAGGAAGGCTTGGAGTTTACAAAATCAGAATTGGAGATTGATTTGATTAAAAATCAGATTTTATGTGCCGCTCGCGTAGTCTACACTATTTGGGCCATATCTGGAGTTCTAGAAGTCCGATTCTAACGATTCAACAGCCCACGGAAAGCTTATGAGGAGAGATTTTTTTTCAGAAGTGGTATTGAATTCAAAGTCCAGCCAAATCAACCCAGAATCAGAGTCAAAAAGTCAACTATGAATTTCCTATTTATGGAATTCAATTCTAATTGAGAAATCTCCCTGTATTTGTATTAAATCATTAAAAAGACTATTTATTAGACATATTAGAATAGAGGGATCGGATCTAATACAGAGATAGAGGGAGGCAAGAGACAAGTAGCCAAGGGAGGAGGT
>PHNY01108911.1:7959-21742 GCA_003724115.2 Anethum foeniculum | reverse complement strand
TATATATATATATATATATATATAAACACTTCGTAATTCGTCAAACTTCGAAAGCACAAATCTTAATCCAATTACTTAGCATTTTATTTATTTCGATCTTGGCTAAAGCATAAATCGTGCACGAAGTTATAAGTATCCTTTGACTTTATACTTGTCAAACAAAAGTATACATAAAAAGCTTTAAGCTATCAAGCTTAAAGCATTTTACAAACTCTGAGATCTAAATTATCTCATCTTATAAACGGAGTATTGTAAAAACTATATATATCAAGAGAAGAAGAATACAAAAGAAGTCATAAGCTATATTGCTTTATATAAAGGACTTCTCATATTACTCCATAATACGTATATTTATACGGAGTAATTAAAAGTATACTTTGATTATCATTTATATCAAAGGAAAGTATACTTTACATTTAATATTCTTATTTGAATATTATATCTTATGAGCTAGTACCGTAACATACTAGTTCATATTATCTTTTATCCATCCATGTTTGTTTCGTAGATTGTCTTGTTAGTTTTGTAGTGAGGTGAAGTGAAGTGAGGTGATTCTCGTTCTAAGACCCAAGTCCTAGACGTACTAACGGGGAGTTAGTAGTCTTTGCACTGTGAAGAAGAGAAAAGATCCAAGACCAAACCACTAAGATCCAAGACCCACAAAAGCTAAGGAAGTCAAGTCTACACAAAGGTTCTACATCAACTTTGAAGAAATTGCGTGGAGTTATTGTCTAAGATAAGTTGTGCAGGTGTATACATTTATTTTGAGGTGGTGACCCTTGTGTTACGCACCAAGACAAATATTTGTAAGGTTGTAAAGGCTTCTCCGCCTACTAAAGGAGCAAGTTTATTATAAGGGAAAATCCCGAGTCCGGGAGAGGAGTTCGGGGACTGGAGTAGGGGTGAGTGAATCTACTAGAGGTTGCGCCATCGCGAACCAAGATAAAATCACCGTGTGGTATTTTCTTTCCTTGCACTTTATTTCCGCACTTATAAACTACATAACAACTTGGTAAAAATATTTAAAAAGGGATAAATATTTTTAAAACGCCATATTAAATTTTAAATTTGTAACTAAGCTATTCAACCCCCCTTATAGCTTAAAATAGCCCTCTTACGGGACCTAACAACAATAAAGTGTTATAAAGATTCAATTTTAAATGTGCATGAAATTTAAACAATAAAATAATATTTTTAAATTTTTTATTTATTTTGTTAAAATTGCTAAATAATTTGGAAAATGTGATTTTACAGTTATAAACTATGATATTAGTTCAGTGCTTGCAAAATTCAAAAGTGAAGCATTGGTGAAGTCCTAAAATATACTATTCGAGAAGTCATTTAATGTCCCAATATGCTGTTTGTGGAGTCTCTTATAGTAAATTCTAATGCAGACCGATTGTGAATTCTAAACTCTGATAACTGCGTCAAGTCTACGTGTTACATAGTTCCGTGAAGTCTACATGTCGTCAAGTTTATAAAGTTAGCAGCAAAGTTTATATATTGGACATTTCCATGCTATTCGTGAAGTCTACATCAAGTCCATAAAACTAATCGTAAAGTCGTCAATTCCAATATGCTTTATAGAAAATTTCAAGTTTATTGATAGCTTATTAGGAGTTCACGATATTTGGTCTTGACCAAAATTCAAACTACAACATCATACAAATTTCTGGATTTCAAGAAACGAAGACCATGAATAATCTATGCTGATGTGATTTGTCCTATATTCCATAAAGCACATGAAATACTTACAAAGAAGTTTGAAGACATATTTAAAAATAACATGAATTAAGACTGATTCTGACATTACAATAAAAGATCATTTTGACGTCATGAGAAGTTTTCCAAAACAGTGTAGACATTCTACTTAGTCAAGTCCGTCTATTACTAATTTAGGAATTTTCTGTATTTAAGTTTTACACATCTAATATAATGTGAATAATTTCACTTGTATTCATATATGCGTGTATGAGTGTATTAAGTAAGGTTGTGTTAATACATGTATTTATTTTAAGAAAACGAAGTTGAGAATTTGAATTAGAATTCACAGTTATAATAATTAGTTCTCTAATATAAACACGTAGATTGAAAATTTAAATAGTGTGTTCATTTATTTTCAGTACTTAAATAGTTTAACACAACACCCACCATGCTAGAATAAATTTTTAAAAAGAAAAATTAAGAAACCTACACAATACATTCAATTTCCATTTTACACTGTAAACCCAAATCTAACAGAGTCACAATCTTTTAAAATTAATTATTTTAAGAAAGCTCATTGTGCATTAATCTTATACAAAATCAAAGATCAAGTTCTTATGTAACAAATAAATTGTTAGTAGTAGGATTTATCACGGACATCCAGGAAAATTGTAACTATGTGAAAAGCTTGTTATGTTTACTCCCTAGTCTGATCGTTGGATTGATAAATAGTATCATTGTTGAAAAGTATAAGATTTCGTTACCCTCTGTCCCACTTATTTTGTACTTTATCTTCTTATTATATTATTTTAAAAAATTTCTACTATATCAATAAACTTTCCATTTAACTTAAATTATCATCTTATCATTCTTCTAAAATTTCCCTATCATATTATCATTTTTTCAAACTTTATTTTTAAGTTAAAAGTTAATTACCTCATTTTCTCTTAAACTTTCTCCTTAACTCATATTATCATGTTATAATTTTTCTAAAATTCTCTATCGGATTATTATTCGCTAAAACTTTCTTTACAAGTCAAAGTTCTTACCTTAATACTCTCCTAAATTTCAAGTCTTAAAATATAGTTTGAAAAGAAAATAAATAATCTTATATATACATAAGTATAAATCGTTTGGCTTGAAAAAAATTAGCAAATTGTTAGCTAAATTTTTCATTAGCACTTGTATTTCAAACTCTATTTTGCATGTTATGATAGTTTTGTCACTATTTGTTTTGTTAAGTCTTTAAATGTATGTTATTATTTGATTGATTTTATGATTTTAGAATTTCTGATTGATTTTATGATTTTCGAATGCAGCCTTTTGTCCAGGAAGAATGGAGGATGTTGTAGATCGTTAGTTCTAGAGGTTTGTTTTTATTACTTTCATTAACACTTGTATATTAAACTTTATTTTGCATATTATGATAGTTTTGTCACATGTTATTGTTTGATTGGTTTATGATTTTAGAATGCTTGATTGGTTTATCATTTTAGAATGCTTGATTGATTTTATGATTTTAGAATGCAACCTTTTGTCACATTTTAGAATGCTTGATTGATTTTATGATTTTAGAATGCAGCCTTTTGTCAGAGAAGAACGGAGTTTTAGAGTTGATTGATTTTACGATTTTAGAACGTAGTTTTTTATCCGGGAAGAATGGATGATGTTATGGGTCAGTCTTAGAGGTTCGTTTCATTATTGAGGCTATTTAATTATAAAAGGTATTGTTTGATATATAAATTTAAGTAATTTATGTTTTTTATTTTATATTAAATATAGTTGAAATATATATTAAAAAGGTGTTGAATCATTATATTTAATAATTTTTTAAAAATATTACTATATTACTGTCGCGCGGCTTATTGTACTAGTAACTTAATATAATATTAATGTTTGTTTACGGAATGATTTCGAGATTAACGACCATGACAATGTTATCCTGAAATTATCATGGTAAAACAATACATTATTATTGTGGGCCATATGATAGTTATTTTGATTTTTGATAATTTAATTTAAATTGTGCTAGTTAATTTACTCCCTCCGTCCCATCCATTTCTTTACACTTCCCTTTTTTGGATGTCCCTCTCAATTCTTTACATTACAAAAGTTTCCAAAAGTAGTAAACTTCTGTAATATAAAAACCAACTACATCCACTACTTTACTCCACTACACTCACTTTATATATTAAATATTGATTGGTCCCTCCACTTTACCCACTTTCTTTACTTTTCACAACTAAATTACACTTTTTCTTAACCTCTGTGCCCATTGAATGGGACGGAGGGAGTAGTTAGACCAGCCCGTTTATTAAAATAGCAACTTAGCAACAAAGTGAGCAGCAGTGAATTTATAATTTCAATAACTGTGAATATTTTTCTGGAGACACATTAGTAATTATGTATGTAAAGACAATATAAGTACTCTCTCTTTCTTTTAATATACGATCTCTTTCTTTTAATATACGACGTTAGACTCTTTAGCACACGTTTAGGAGTTTTGACCGTATATTTGATTTTTTTTTTTTAAATTTCTTTTCTTGAATAAAATATTAGATTAGTACATTTATTCATTTAAAAAATTAATTTTTTTAAAAAAAATATACGGTCAAACTCCTAAACATGTGCAAACGTCATATATTTAAAAATGATTTCTCTACCATGTGCTCATAGGTACACAATAAGCGTTGAAATTCATGAATTTGAGCCATTTTAATTGTTGTAAAAGGATTTTTCTACCATGTGCTCATGGGCACACAATAAGCGTCGAAATTCATGAATTTGGATCTTTTTGATTGGTGTAGTTTTTGTGTATGCATAAATGTCCACCACTACTTTAAAAAGTAACTAATCAAAATTAGCCCTAATTTACGAATTTTCACGCGTATTGTGTGCTTATGGTACATGGCCGATTAAAAAATAGAGGGAATAGAAAAGATAATGCGAATATTACTGGAGCAACCATATAGTAATAAATAAAAGAAAACAGGAGGAAGTTAAAATGGAAATAATGGAAAACTGGAAAAGTGAGAAAGTAAGGAAGAATCGAATAGGTGAGGGAGGTACATAGTATAGATCCAGGGGCCATGCAGAGATGATAATTTAAATGCATACAGACATCGGTACTCACCACGACGTACTGACCGGCCTAAGCCTACCATAGGCTACTACTACTGCTAGGACTGTGATGCTGCTGCTGCAGCAATTAAATGTCACCTGCAAAAAAAACACAGGTCTCCTTTCCCCAGTATCCTATCACGTGCACTTACATCAATTCCTTCTCTCCTCCTTTTTCCACCTCAGGGGCACCTTTTTGCTTCTCCATGTCATTCACTCCGCCATCCTCCTCTCTTCGCTTTCTCTTTCCAAAAACGTTTTATTTTAAATTTTATAAATTATATAAACATGCATAATGCATTAACAGGTTTCAAATGTTCGTGCCATAAGGTAATTTATCTAAAAATTATTTTAAATAGATGATTAATAATATAATTATTGTATTATAAAAATTTATTAAAATATAAATAACCAATTCTATTGACATCATTTCTAACACAATCAAGGTATTATTTTTGAATTTATCGTTGTGTATCCACTATGAATTAGACGATTTATTGGTGGAAATAAGGACTCATCATAATTATATTGAAAATGAAAATATTAAAAATTACCCCTAAGTTGTTATTTTGTCCTCATGATCAAATCGCACAAAAATCATTATTTTTATTATAGCATCTACCGTTATTACGAAAGATTGCCTTAACAACAAAATTTCAAAAATTATATTATTTTATTGCCAATCAATTTAAAATTTTTAAAACATATTAGAATATAGAGGTGAAATAAAAATATGTTAGAATCTAAATTAGGTATCGAGCTACCATTACTTTGCTCATGAGTAACGGTTACCATTTTCTTTTTTAATTTTATATTTTTAAAATTATTTTTTAAAAAGTATAAAACATTATAGACATGCGATAAATATGTCATTTGTGCCGAAGTTATAATAAAATAATTACAATTACAATATATTTTAAAAATTGTATTTTTTAAATAGAATTTTGCTTATTAATAAAGGTTACCTTTTTTATTTTTTTTATTTTTCTATTTTTATATATTTAAAATTATTTTCAAAAAAGCAAAAAAAAACTAGTAAAAACATTATATACATGTGATAAATAGGTTTCTTATGCTAGAATTATAATAAAATAATTACAATTATAATATGATTCTAAAATTTTTATTATTTTAAAAGAATTTTGCTTACTAAAAAAGGTTCTTTTTTATTTCTTTATTTAAAATTATTTTTGAAAGAAAAAATCTATTACAAATATGTGATAGATACGTTATTTGTGCTAAACTTATACCCAAAATAATTTTATTTTTTTTTTTACTAATTTGGCTTATAGCTTTACAATTGAGTATCTGTTCTCAGAAAATCTCGGGGTGAGCCAGGATCGAACCCAGGACCTGGGACGATAGAGGATAAACCCTCTACCACTTGGGCTATCCAACCAAAATAAACTTATACCCAAAATAAATGAAATTATGATATGATTCAATTTTTTTATTTTATTAAAAATTATAGAATTATACAAAAAATCTATATACTATTATATTAAAGACGAAACATTTAAAGTTTTGGTAATATGGTACTTGGTACTTGGTACTTGGTACTTGCTATATTTGCTAAATTACCCTTACTAATTGTCATATAAATCAATTACTCATTTCAACTAAAACATGTTACCATTTTTATTTTTCTCAACTAAAATATCTATTTTTCCAAAAATATCATAGACAATTATATTTAATAAAATAAAATGCTATTATTACTAATAACTCCTATTTTAATCATAATTAGTGTATATAAACCGATTACCTTTTTCAACTAAAATATGTTACCTTTTTTATTTTTTTAAATAAAACAATTTTTTCCCAAAAACATAACGAGCAATTCAATTTAATAAAATAAAATAAAATATTATCTATCCATACTTACTATATTATAATAGACAAAATATTGAAAATTTTGGGTTGGCTTTCAGTCTTTTAATTTAATAATAAAATAATTACTACCAATAACTAACCAAATATCTTTTTCAATTAAAATACCAATTGGTCTTTTCAACTACAACACGTTACCTTTTTTATTTTTTCCCAAATAAAAAGTTCTTTTTCTAAAAATATCATGTGCAAATCTATTTAAAATAGAATAATAATATTATAATTATTAATAACTAAACAATTGCCTTTTGAACTAAAACACATTATCTTTTCTAATTTTTTATAACCAAATTTTCTTATCTTTCAAAAATAATATAGACAGTTCTATTTAGTAAAAAAAGATAATAGTATTATAATTATCAAAAATCAATTAATCACCCTTTTAAACTAAAACTCATTATAAATGCAAATCAATCATATAATACTAACAATTTCAATTTAGATTAAATTAAAAAATCCTATAATATTAAAGAAATCTGTGCATAGCACGAATTCTAAATTATCTATATATACTATACTATTACATAAAAGCCGAAACATTGAAAGTGTGCCCTTCTGGGAAATCTTAAAATAAGTAACTTATGACTTAAAATGAATAATTGACTTGTAAGTGATAAGTTGATGAATACTTATAAGTTACATAAGTGTTTGAATAATTTTACTTACAAGTCAGAATTTTTTTTACTTAAATGAAATAAAATAAATAAATTATTTGATATAATTATCTTAATTCATGAATTTTAAATTAGAATAACATTTAATAATATATATTTTTTAAACTAAAGTTAATAAAAAAATGAAAAATCAAAATAAGTTGAAAAAAAGTACGTCGTTACTAACATTCAACTTATCAGCTTATAAGTTGTAAATACGACTTATAAATTTTCGAGAAACACTTATCAATAAGTTGTTGTGGGCTTATAAGGCATAAGTGACTTATAAGTTGATGGCCAAACATGCCATATATACCATCTATATTATATTATATTATTATCTATATCTATACTATCTATATTAAAGACGAAACATTGAAAATTTCGTTGATAGTCTGGTAATCCATGGTTTGGTCACTTAATCCGCAACCGTTAGATATTTTAAATTAGATTGATGGTAACCTTAAGATCTAATCCTAAATAAATATTCAGATCTACACTATAATTACATTTAAAATAAAACAAATATAAGGTAATATCTTTTAATTAAAAGGTAATTTTTTTTAATTAGGAAGGGTCAGTTGTACAACTGCTATTTATACATATTATTTTATTATTTAATAATTGAAATAAATGCTGAAAACCGAAAATCAGATTTCAAGTAAAACATCACCTTTTCCAAAATATCACGGGCAAGTATTATAAAATAATAATATTATAACTACTAATACCTAAGCAATTACCTTTTTCAACTAAACATATCACTGTTTCTATTTTTCCTAACTAAAATATCTTCTTTTCCAAAAATATCACGGTCAACTAAAACTTTTCTTTTTCCAAAAATATCATAGGTAAATTTATTTTATATTATAAAATTATAATTTTATAACTATTAATACCTAACCAATTAACTTTTTCGACTGAAAATGCCACGATTTTTATTTTTTATTACTAATAACTACTATATTAATCCTAATTAATATAAGAAGCAATCACATTTTCCAACTAAAACACGTATCTTTTTTTTTACCAACTAAAACACCACATTTTTCAAAAATATCACGGGAAATTCTATTTAATAAAATAAAATATTATAATTACTAATGACTACTATTTTAATCATAATTAGTATATAAACCGAGTACCTTTTTTAACTAAAACACGTTACATTTTTTATTTTTTCTAAGTAAAACATCTTCTTTTCCAAAAATATTACAGACAATTCTATTTAATAAAGTAAAATAAATATTATAATTACTAATAACTAACCAGTTAAAATTTTCAGTTAAAACAGATTACCTTTTATGTTTTAAACACAGATTTGCCATTTTTCAAAATAACATGGGCATTTCTATTTGACTTCGGTGTAAATTAAATTTTAAAGTAATATCATATTAATGAAAATCCGTGCATCGCAAGAGTTATAAGCTAGTAAGAATATAAAGATGAAACCAAATTTAATACATACATATCATTTAATAAGAAGTTTTATTTATTAATGACTAAACTTTACATATATACGTGTGTGTATATATATTATTTAATTTATCGAAATCATGAATTTTAAATTCTTATTTCTTCTCTAATGATTTCACGTAAGGAAGATTTTGCATCTAACGGAAATAAGAAGGTTTCGAGGGTAAAAAAGTAAAATTAGAGATGGATATGGAGTACTTCGGGATCGAAAGTGCTATCCAGCCCATCTTCGAACTCTAATTTATATCTTGAATCCGTCCGGTCCCCGCACGTATACTTCCCGGTCCCCGTTCACTCTCCGAATTCGTGGTTCTAGAATGAAAATTATTTTATTCTCCGATTTTCGCTCAGAAGGGGAAAACGGGAACTCTAATATTCGTTTCTTATAAACCCGATTTTTTTTCATATTCCCAATTTAAGGAGGCTGGAACTATTGGCTCGTTTGGGCTTTTTAAAAAATGTAACTTATGATTTAAAGTTTAAAAGTATCATATAAGTGATATAAATATTATAACTTATAAATTATTTAGGTGTTTGGATAATATTACTTATAAGTTAGTTATAAGTTGTTGAAGTGTTTGGTAAATCATAATTTATAAGTTAAAATAAAAAAATTTCAAAATTTTAATATAATAATTGAATACATGAATATAAAATTCTAAAAGACAATATTTTAAATAACAAATTTGCTTTTTTTTCGAAATAATACAGGTAATTTTATTTAATTTCAGTTTAAACTTAAATTAAAAATGTAATATTATAGAAAATCCATGCATCACATGAGTTATAAGCTAGTTATAATTTATAAGTTAAATTATTAAATCAACTGTTTCATACTCTATTTCTATATCGCTTTATTTTTCCGCACTCGATTTACTTGTTTACAAGTAACAATTTTTAAACGGTAAATAAAATTTGAAAACGCCAAGCTCCGATTTTAAAAGTTAATAAGCTATTCAACCCCCTCTAACTTATTAACCCCTATTTTGGGCCTAACACGGATTAAAATAAAATAAAAATCAAAAGATAACTCATTATCATTTAATATTTTAAATGAAGAAATTGTATATCTTAAGATTTTCAATAAATTAAATTCGGGATAGTTTTTGTTAGCTAGTACTTTTAAACTATTACTAAATTAAATATTATTTCATGAGTTTTGTATAAGCTGTAAAATTATAAAAAAATTAAATTTCAAAACTTAAGATAGAATGAAAAGAATAAATTTAAAAGATTTGAAATATAACAAAATTCATTTTTTTTATAATACTTTAATAATAAAATAAAAAGATTTTTTTTTTGGATTGCACAAGTTATAATAAAACTGATGAAATTTAAAAACAACAGTAAAGAAATACATTACTAAGAAAATACTACGTTGAGATGAAAAAAAAAACAAGGAAATGAAATGAGGAATGTTAGCCTGAGCCAACATTCTACTTATAGATCAAATGGCTTGATAAATTTCAATTTTCATTTTTTGCCAAACAGTACAGGAAAAGTATAATGACCATTCAACCAGATATAAGTCGGAATGGATTGCATCCAAACATGCATTATATTGCTCAACGGCGGAACAAGTGAAATTTCCATTTACTGTACGTAGGCGAGGCATTATCTGAAAATTGGAATATACATCAGGCAGGGGTTTTTAAAATGTATGACCCTCCATCCCTTTTTAGTTATCACTTTTACAAAAAAACTTGTTATTAAATAGTTGTCTCCATTTTTTTCCAATACATTTTTATATTCTATATTTCTATAACCAAAATTTGACTTTACAATTACTCCCTCCGTTTCAAAATACATGTCCACTTTCAAAAAATCACACATATTAAGAAATGTGAATTTTGATGAAAAAAGTTGTATTAATTGCATTAATTAAGTCTAATATGTGGAATATGGTTGATCTTGGAAATATAAATTAGAGATAGGTGGAGTAGAGTTGATTTTGGAAATATAAACTTGCATTAAAAGTTGAATTGAACAAGTAATTCGAACCAAATTCTTTCTTCTAAAGTGGACATGTATTGTGAAACGAAGGGAGTAATAATTAGGGGTATATATGTAAACAAGATATAAAATTTAAATTTTCTTAATATGTGTTTTTTTCCAAATGTGACAACTATTTAAATTTTCTTAACATGTGTGTTTTTTCAAATATGACAACTAAAAAAGGACGGAAGAATGTTTTATATTTATGAGAAAAGTTAGAGGGACCGTAGCAGTGACAGTGACTACGTGGACCGTAGGGGTTCATCCTCGATAACAGTAGGATTCCTATCCCCCATGACTCATCACTGTATTTACCGTTCTCTCGTGATCTCTCTGACGGGGTTCGACACGGATTTTAATGTTCATATATAGCTTAATTATTTTAATTTTTTTATTTCTGAATAAAAATATAATGTTTGATTTTTTATTCATAAAAAATTTAAAAAATAAATTATGAAATTATACTTTATAGTAACCTTAGAATACGTGCCAAGTATAAAAAAAAACTGTAAAGAAATAAGTGGTACGAAGGAGTAACTATTTATTTTTACTAGTAAACCTATTAATTTTATCTTTTTCAAAAATAATAGTTACACAACTCAAAAATGAAAAAACGAAAGAGCTAGGGATTTCCCTATGCCAAGAGGATTGGAGTTGAGAATTTGTATTTCAGTTTCAAAGATAGGAGTAAAAGTTTTCATCTTTAATTTTTTCTACTAGTATATAAATCGGATCCGTTCCAAATTCTACAAACGAAGGGCATGATTAGATGAATCTGAGTATTAGGGGTGACGGGATGGCTATTAAACAGGCGGAGGACGTTAGCACCGTCAGCAAATCACATCGTATAAATATTACGACCCCAAGTCCATAACACACCTATTTTTTTTTTTTTAAAAAAAAGTCCAAAACCCACCTATTTCACTATTTGTTAATCTGTGTGTCACTGTCTCCATCCCCTATCTACTCATCCATTTTATACACAATAATTTGTAGGAGTTACTCGCACTTTTTATACAGCAATAATTTGTACCACAACTCCAATTATTGCAGTTAAATTTTATTTTATTTTTGCTAAAATTTTCCATTTCCAAGTGCTTCACGTTCACGTCTTACCAGTTTTAGACTTCTCCAATTAAACAACTGTGTCACAGATAAGTGTTACAAATAGGCATGTTATTATGTAGGCAAGTAAAAACCTTTGGAACACTAGGGATTATTGTAGTTAGCATTTTTTCAGATAAAAATAGCAAAACAGCATCAAAATTTTATACTTTTATGAATGTACAAATCAAGAACCATTTTTATATGCAGATAATAATGGGGACGTACCGATCTAACTAACCAAGTGCCTATTATTATTGTAAGACTTAGAAGAAAATTATGGGAAAAAAAAGAAAAGAAACTTACTAAAATGTGAAGAGCATCTTTAAATCACTTGTTCACTTACAACATAGCAGTAAATGAATACGGAGAACCTGCAAGACCTACAATTGACCCCAAAAGTTTGAAAGAAACATCAACATCCGGTCAAATATTACACAAGATGGCAAATTTAAACAGAGATGAGAATACCAAGGCAAAAATAAATGGTCACATGTAAACCACTAAAGAGTTAATCACTGAACTGTCCCTATTTTAGGCAGTGAAGACTTAATTATTTGAGATTGACCACTAACATTTATGGAGAAGCATACTTAAGATGAGCATTCTTGTTGCAGAATTATTATTGGTCGTCCCCCCTGCGTCATTAATTTCTCATCAGGATCAGGGCCGTTATTCTTTAATCCTCTTTAGTCGCTGTCCACCAATAATGACTCCGTAATCTCTATTTACCTGGTTGTTGTAAGTCATTACTTGTTTGTTTCTAATTGAGACCCATTACTCGTTTCGGTATATGTTTAGCGATTAGTTAACCAAACAAATCTTCTATCCTGTCAAGTCTCCCAGCTCAACTAGCTACAAGCCTACAACTTGTAACAATACAATTTACAAATTGCAACTAGTCTAATTTTGTAGCTATAGCCAGCGGGGTCAAACATTCCTGTGAGTTTCTCCCCTAGTACGTAATCCCTCTATCTCCTGAATTTTATACATTACTTCTTGACACGCTTTTTATGACTCATTTTAACCATAGTTCCATAACTTTAAAAAAAATAAAAAAATTTCTGAAAAAAAGTTTAGACATTAAACTTTTATTCAGAAAATTTTTTTTTAGAAAAAAGTTATAGAACTATCCTTTATAAGAGCCTCGAAATGCGTGCAAACAATGAACGTATACATCTCAGAGGGACGGAGGGAGTATTTCTTAAACTAAAAGTTACCTTAAAAATATTTAGATTTAATAATAAAAAACAATGTTCTACATATGAAATCAAAAAACCCATGGAAGAATTATATTGATTTTTTAATTGTTTTCAAAAATCTCTATCTTTATTTTAAAAAATTATTTTTAATAAAATTTTTGATGAACGAGAATCGAATACGATGATATAAATAATGTACTTGTATATCTCATCCAATGTTATAACATAGTAGCTTTTTGTTGGTCTTTATTTCAAAATAATTAATGTATACATTGCGCATGAACACATTTACATGTAACCAGAACTACATTTGCTTCATCCGTAGGCATATGATCCAGCCTATTTTTCAGGGCGGATGGACTACATTTAGGCTGAATTGGTCACTAAAAAATTGAGGACACAATAATAATTTATCGTTTTAAATAGAGTAGATGCAGGGTGTAAACCTAAAAAAGAATGTGCAAAATAGTGCTATTTTAAGGAATTAGAGGGTGAAGGTCGGTCACAAACTCGTGTGAGAACTGTAGAAAATAAGGCAAATGTAAAAACCGCTTTATTAGGCCAACAAGCAAAGCAGTGTAAAAGGCCTACGCCGTTGACTTACAGTAAGCTCACGTTAAAATAAACCCATCCCACTTG